>JASAMX010020888.1:0-13256 GCA_030248175.1 Microlaimidae sp. YZB2_3 | reverse complement strand
TTGTTTGGGTTACACGTGTAAGATCGTACATACAAATATATAATACGATTTAGGGTTGATGCAGCCTAGGCAACTTGGAGCTGGAACTTAGAGCCAAAATAGGGACTTGGTAACTAGGTGGGGAATCTGTAGCCAAAAGTTGGGAATAACTTGGAGCCAAAAGTAAAAACTTTTACCTAGAACCTAAAGGCGGAAGCCTACGTCCAAACCCAAACCAATTTTTCTTATAAAAGTTTTTTTCCCAGTTCCCATTGTGCTCGTGGCTCCAAGTTCACAAAAATTTCCGATGGTTTCCAAGTTTCCTACTCGTGGCTCGAAAAACCCCTCGTACCATAATAATTGCAAATAAAAATATATTGAAATGAATTTTTAATGTTCTAAATTAAATAATCAACAGAAGACTGGAAAAAATTAAGTCTATTTTAATAAAATGGTAAATTTTATTGATGTTTTAATGAAATTGATATTATAACGCGTTTTAATAATATAAAGTAGTTTTTTAAACTATAAGAAACCCATAACACATTTAAATTTGTTTTAAAACTAATCTATAAAAATTTTAAACTTTAAACTTTTTTCAAAAACATTGTTTCTGCAATGTTTTTTTTTTAAAAACAATGATTCGTGCGTACGCCTAAAGAATCAGAGCAAAAAAGCATTGTAATTAATGCGCGAAATAGTTTGCAAAAAATTCAATATTTTGCAGTTATGGTTGAATTTTATCTGGCTGACCCCGTAAATTAGTAATACGACATGAGAAGACCAACCAAAATCGTGTGGTTATTACATTTTTGAAAAAAAAAATGTAAGAACGCAGAATATACATAAATATATATTCCGCCTTTTCACAAAATATACAGAAATTGAAACAACTTTAAGCCTGGTTCACACTTCATCACTTAAGACTATGATGTAAAATTATGACGTATGATTATAACGTATGACGTAAGATCCATCAGTTCACACTACGACATCTAAAAATAGGTAAGACCTATCAGTTGTTTTGCATTAAGATAGTTGAATTTGTCGCTAAAATGTCCAGTTAATACATAAGTATGTCTAAGACGTAAATATTAATTCTAATTTCAGCATCTTTGGCTCTCGTAAAACCAAAAAATCGATTTTTGAGTAAATTTAGGCCGAAATCTTTTTAAAAACTCAAAACTGAAAATATTTCAAATTGCTCGGGATATATTTATCCCGAGTGGATAAACGTAGAACGGTGTCTCGTATAACTAAAGAGGTTTTACCATTCTATTTAAAAAAAAGATAATTTTGTAGTAATGGTTCACAAGTAATTTTTCCCAAAAAAAAAATTTACAAACGTTTTTTTATCAATTTTATCTTGATATCAAAAGGTTTGGGAAGAGTTTATTGAATTGCTTTATACCTAAAAGTTAAATGCTCAAAGTCCAAGGTTAAGAGACGGCTTTAGCAGAGCCAGAACAACTGCACACCGAAGTGCACAGCAGAGTGGCGTTTACCTTGATGAGCGGTCGGGCTCGTTGTCTTGTGTTGAAGACTGGAAAGTAAAAGAAAAGTTTATACAATGACCATTTACATAAAAACTGCGCCTTTTAGTACTGGCGATTTAATAAATAAAATTGAACAAATAAAAACCAAAACATAAAAACAGCCATACAGCTACACCTTCAACATCTTATTTTTTCTTTTAAAGTATATTCTATCACAAAACAAAAAAACAATGTTAGTATGTTTTATTTAAAACAAAAAAAACACCGGGGAATATTAAGTACATACAACCTTTTTGCACAGTAAGTACTGCAACGGTAATAACGGCGCGGCGAAAGTTAATGCATATTTCGATAAGTAATCAATACACACGAGTACACGTTGGCTTATGATATAAAAATCCTGGAAATGAAATGTATACGATCAAAGTACCGTGCCTACTGTAAGCGTATTTGAGAAATGCTCCGTTCAATCTTTTTGCACACCGTATATAATAAGATTTACAATAATTTTCAATGTCTTTGTGCATCGCAATTTCTCTATAATTTTTTGGTGGCCAGCGTTTTTTCATAACCCAAATGACCGCCTAGTAATATATGTCACTGAAATGCTTCAAGTACGGTTTTTCTGCGGCTTAGTACGATCGGATAATTGAGCTCGGTCGGCGTAAAGGATTTTGGGGTATGAAATAATACTTCCCGCAAGTAATAAGGACAAGGTTGTTTCTGACAAAATGCGGGCGCCACAGAGTCATTGGGGCATTTTTTATTGTTTCATTAAAACATCAATAAAATTTACCATTTTTATTAAAATAGACTTAATTTTTTCCAGTCTTCTGTCGGGCATTATTTATAATTTAGAACATTAAAAATTCATTTCAATATATTTTTATTTGTTTTTAAAGCGGATCATGGTAATGGGTTAGAGTAGGAACTTGAACCATCGGGAAATTTTTGTGAACTTGGAGCTCACGAGCAATGGGAAGCGCGGAGCTTTTATAGAAAAAATCGGCTTTGGGTTGGATTTACGCCTTCGCTTAGGCTTCAGGGAAATGTTTTAGCCGATTTTTACTTTTGGCTCCAAGTTCCCAACTTATGGCTACCACAGAGTTCCCCACCTACGGGCTCCAAGGGTCCCTATTTCTGGCTTTTGAAATTCCAGTTTTCTCAAGTTCCCTCGGGCTCCATTGAACCCCCCATAAATCATTATTATACATTAGTATGTACGAATCTTACGCGCGTCATTTTTTTTCGAATCGTCTTACGCGCGCGTCAGTTTTTATTGCAAAACAGTCAGGTTACCTGTCCGCTTTTGGGCACGGATCTGCGATTTTTAAACTGGGAGGGGGGGAAGGTGAAGAAAGGAAGGTAGGAGGTTAGGTTGTATTTGGTGGGAATGTGGGTTGGTTGGCGGGGAGGGGGGTAAAGTTGGGTGCAATATTTTATGAAAGAGATTCTTTGGAGAAGTTGGAAGTGGAGAGGTTTTGCTCTATTCGCTGATTAGTCATTTAGTGGGCGAAACTTCTGAGCGATTATGGCGTAAAAAGCGAGTCGCAGCTCGCTATTACTATAGCTGCCGTAGGTTTGGTTGTTTTTTTTTCTTCTTTTTTTGATATTGCTCGTATCATCGGATTTTTAGACCAACTGTCTGTAGTGTTTGTGATCCGTCATATCGTTTTGCTCTGGAAATGGTTGTGGGAGAGCTGTTTTAGCATTTAGCGCTTGAAAAATTGATCTCATAAGAGAGATGTTCATTTTTTCTGAGCGCTATTGGCTAAAGTGATTATATACGTCATACTCTGTGAGATATTTAACTGACACTTCTGTTTAATGGGAGGGTTTTGTTTGACCATTGTGATATTATAATCACGTAATATTAATTGGTGTAACAATTTTAATCTGTTCACCGGTGCGCGAAATTAGTAGGCGAAGTATAAGCGTTTGAAGCTACGAGTATTTTACGATAGGAGCATTACTCTTATACATATACTTTTTATTCCGGTGTTTTTGCAAAACAATATATCATTTTATTTTATGAGAGTGTAGGGCCCGTTTGATATCCGATCCGACTCCCAAATCCCAGTTCCTAATTCCAGTTTAAATCGGGTTCCCAGATCCCAAAAGCGGACAGTTCACACCGACTGTTTTAGATAAAAACGAGCGCGCGTAAGTTGTTTGGTTCAAATAACACGCGTAAGATCGTACATACAAATATATAATAATTTAGGGTCGATGGAGCCCAAAGAACCTAGAGCTGGAACTTGGAGCAAAAAAATGTAATTTGGAGCCTTAAGTCGGGAACTTGGAGCCAAAAGTAAAAATCGCTAAAACGTTTACCTATGGTTAAGCAAAACCTATAAATCTAAGCCTTAACCAATTTTTTTAAGGCTTCCAATTTCCTATTGTTCGTGGATCTAAGTTCCCAAAAATTTCCGATGGCTCCAAGTTTCTTACTCCTTGAACCAGAAATCCCGTACCAATGAAAAGAAAAAAAGAAAGAAAAGAAGAAAAAAAGAGGGGACAGAAAAGAGAGAATCACAAAATCGCCAAGCGCAAAAAAGCGAAAGGAAGCGAGAAGAAAGGGTAGCGCAGGGAGAAACAGCAAAAGAAAAGAGCAAAAAAAGAAAAAGAAAGAGGGCAAAAAAAAAAAAAAAAAATTTATCTGGTAACAGACATGTACTCGTGTGTATTGATTACTTATCGAAATATGCATTAACTTTCGCCGCGCCGGATAAAAAAGCTATTACCGTTGCAAGTATCTTACTAGAAAAGGTTGTATGCGTCTTCGGGTGTCCGGGTGTTTTTTTTTGTTTTAAATAAAACATACTAACATTGTTTTTTTTTGTTTTGTGATAGAATATACTTAAAAAGAAATATTTAATGTTGAAGGTGTAGCTGTATGGCTGTTTTTATGTTTTGGTTTTTATTTGTTCAATTTTATTTATTAAATCGCCGGCTATAAAAGGCGCAGTTTTTATGTAAATGGTCATTGTATAAACTTTTCTTTTACTTTCCAGTCTTCAACACAAGACAAGACAAGCCGACCGCTCATCAAGGTAAACGCCACTCTGCTGTGCACTTCGGTGTGCAGTTGTTCTCTGGCTCTGCTAGAGCCGTCTCTTAACCTTGCAAACTCAAGCACTAACTTTTAGGTGACAACAATTGAAAGTAAACCTTTCCCAACACTTGATTGTGCGAGATAAAATTGATAAAAAAACGTTTGTAAATTTTTTTTTCGGAAATACTTGTGAACCATTACTACAAAATTATCTTTTTTTTTTAAATAGAATGGTAAAACCTCTTTAGTTATACAAGACACCGTTACGTTTATCCCGCTCGGGATAAATATTTATCCCGAGCGGGATACTTGAAATATTTTAAGAGTTTTGAGTTTTTAAAAGATTTCGCCTTAGAATTTACTCAAAAATGGATTTTTTGGTTTTTACACGATGAAAAAGCCAAAGATGCTGAAATTGAGGAGTCTAATATTTACGTCTTAGACATACTTATGTATTAACTGGACATTTTAGCGACAAAATTAAACTGTTTTTAATGCAAAACAACTGATAGGTCTTACACGTTTTAGATGTCGTAGTGTGAACTGATGGATCTTACGTCATACGTTATAATCATACGTCATAAGTTTACATCATACGTCTTAAGTGATGAAGTGTGAACCAGGCTTTAAAGTTGTTTAATTTCTGTATATTTTGTGAAAAGGCGGAATATATATTTATGTATATTCTGCGTTCTTACATTTTTTTTTTCAAAAATGTAATAACCACACGATTTTGGTTGGTCTTCTCATGTCGTATTACTAATTTACGGGGTCAGCCAGATAAAATTCAACCATAACTGCAAAATATTGAATTTTTTGCAAACTATTTCGCGCATTAATTACAATGCTTTTTTGCTCTGATTCTTTAGGCGTACGCACGAATCATTGTTTTTAAAAAAAAACATTGCAGAAACAATGTTTTTGAAAAAAGTTTAAAGTTTAAAATTTTTATAGATTAGTTTTAAAACAAATTTAAATGTGTTATGGGTTTCTTATAGTTTAAAAAACTACTTTATATTATTAAAACGCGTTATAATATCAATTTCATTAAAACATCAATAAAATTTACCATTTTATTAAAATAGACTTAATTTTTTCCAGTCTTCTGTTGATTATTTAATTTAGAACATTAAAAATTCATTTCAATATATTTTTATTTGTTTTTAAAGCGATTATTATGGTACGGGGTTTTTAGAGCCACGAGTAGGGAACTTGGAACCATCGGAAATTTTTGTGAACTTGGAGCCACGAGCAATGGGAACTGGGAGCTTTTATAAGAAAAAATTGGTTTGGGGTTGGATTTAGGCTTCGCTTAGGCTTAGGTAAACGTTTTAGCGATTTTTACTTTTGGCTCCAAGTTCCCAACTTATGGCTACAGATTCCCCACCTACGGCTCCAAGGTCCCTATTTCTGGCTCTAAGTTCCAGCTCCAAGTTCCCTCGGCTCCATCGACCCTAAATCATTATTATATATTTGTATGTACGATCTTACGCGTGTTATTTGAACCAAACAACTTACGCGCGCGTCAGTTTTTATCTAAAACAGTCAGGTGTGAACTGTCCGCTTTTGGGATCTGGGATCTGCGATTTTTAAACTGGAATCTAGGAACTGGGATTTGGGAAGTCGGATCAGATGTGAACGGGCCCTAACACTCGTCATTAAAATAAAATGATATATTGTTGTTTGCAAAAACACCGGAATAAAAAGTATATGTATAAGAGTAATGCTCCTATCGGTAAAATACTCGTAGCTTCAAACGTGCTTTATACTTCGCCTACTAATTTCGCGCAACGATTTAACGGTGTAAACCATTTCAATCGCTTACGGCCGTTGGTCCTCGCGCGCCGAGGAAAACGAGCGCGTGCGAGTTATAAAAGTTATGCGAGTGCTAAAATTATTTTAATACTGAAAAAATGTAAACGCATTCCCGATTTTACCGCCGAAGAAAAGTTGGACCAGTGCCGAGATACGGTTTCTGCTACTATTACGCTGATTAGTCAATTTAGTGGGCGAAAAACAATTCTGAGCGATTAATGGCGTATACAAAAAGACGACAGTCGCAGCTACGACTAATTTACCTATAGCTGCCAACGTAGGTTTGGTTAGTTTTTTTTTCTTCTTATTCATTTGCATAATTGCTACCGTATCACATCAGGATTTTTAAGAACCCTCAAATTGTCATGTAGTGTTTGTGATCACGTCATATATGTTTTGCTCTGTGGGAATGGTTGTGGGAGAAGCTGTTTTAGCCATTTAGCGCTTGGGAAAAAATTGATCTCCAATAAATGAGAGATGTTCATTTTTTCCTAAGCGCTAATTGGCTAAAAGTGATTCTATAACGTCATAACTCTGTGAAGATATTTAACACTGAACAACTTCTGTTTAAATGGGAGGGTTTTGTTTGACCATTGTGATATTATAATCACGTAATATTAAATTGGTGTAAACAATTTTAATCTGTTCACCGGTGCGCGAGTTCTACGTAATGCACATTTCTACTGCCAAGACAATATTTCTACAGCCATTACGTTCATTAGTCGATCCAAACTGAGCTATTATTAACGGTTACAAAAAGGCGCCATTTTACCTGCATAATTAAAAATATCTAATACTATTATATATAGTATTATATATTTTTGGTACAATACAGTTTCGACAATTTTACCTGCATAATTAAAAATTAAAAATATATAATATTATAAGTTACCTGCATAATTAAAAAAATATAATGCTATAATACATAGTATTATATACTTTTGGCATAATACTATCAAAAATTCGTAAAATGAAAAAATAATATTTTCGTTTTTACAAAATGCAGGTAAAAATTTAATTCGAACACTTTATTAAATAGGAAAATTATTGTCTTTAGTCTAAATTTTCAGAATAAAATTAAATTTATTCATTAGAAAACTTATTGCTAAGAGAAGATTGTTAAAAGTATTGTTTTTGATTTAAGGAGTTTGTAACAAAACAGACTTAAGGTCTATTCATACTTATGACAAAACGTCTTTTGGACAAAGTCCAAAGGACAAACCAAATCGTCCCTTTGGACAAGCCAAAACGTCCTTTGGACTTTGTCCTCTGGACGAAGTATGAAAGCTTATCTCAGAATTTGTCCTTTGGACTTTGTCCAAAGGACAAAATCCAAAGGGAAAAGTCCAAAGGACAAGAAGTATGAATACGTTGTCCTTTGGACTTTTCCCTTTGGACTTTGTCCTTTGGACAAAGTCCTTTGGACTTTGTCCTTTGGACAAAGTCCTTTGGACTTTTCCCTTTGGACTTGGTCCTTTGGACAAAGCCCAAAGGACTTTTGTCCTTTGGACTTTGTCCAAAGGACGTTTTGTCATAAGTATGAATAGACCTTTAGGGTTATTTTTTTTAAAAAAATACGTAATTCCATCAAAGAGAATTAAAAATGTTGGACCTATGTAATAAAATTATATAAAAATAAATATAAATCGTTAAACAATTTTGAGATTTTTAATGCTACCAAAATTTTTGGATGCGAAATCTAAACATTTCTGCGTTGTTTTTTAATTACTAAGAAAAACTAAAATAACGGGCTCGTAACTTAACTACTTGGTTTTTGTTTGTTTTTCACTTATCAAATGTAAAAATTATTTGAACTTAGCCGGTTTTAATAAATTTATATTTAAGATCACAATGTTTGTTTTATATTGGAATCGAGCTTACGCAGTTTTATATTTTGTTGTATAATTTTAGACAAAATTTAATTAATTGTAATAATACTATAATTTAAATAGATATTTCATTGTCATTTTTTTCTCATAAAATAGTGCAAAGTTTTTTGTTTGTCTGTAAAACTTATTATATTTAAAAAATAAAGTGGCAGTGATTATGTTATAATGTTGGAGTGGTTTCAGTGATTATTTATTAAGACTGCGTAAAAATAAAGAGGTAAAATTTAACTGATAAGAGGACAAAATCTTGAGATTTAATAAAACAAGCTTTCTTTAAGTATTTAAACAAACAAAAATTGTAACATAATTAAATATCACAGTATTACCAGCTACCTAGGTTATACCACGGTAAAACATTATATATATACATGTATATAAGTATATATATATATATATATATATATATATACATGTATATAAGCACACATATATATATATATATAAAGACACACATATATATATATATATATATATATATATATATATATATATATATATATATATATATATATATATATATATATATATATATATATATATATATATATATATATATATATATATATATATATATATAATCTAGCTTAATCTTTTTTTAAATTAGTTGTTAGTTTTAGTTTTGGTCCTTTTACCTTGAGTATATTATAACCATATGAGAAACAAGATTTACAAACAATAGATATCAATACCGATTACAATCCATACTGTGAGTAAACATTGATCAAGCTTTTGTAGAATAAGCTGTCGGTTAAAAAGCGCTTAAAGGTGCGGTGCGGACTCAAACTTTTTGTCTTCGATTTTGATAATTTTTTGTGAGACATTACATCTGCCCCAATAGCCCACAACATTTTTTTTCAACAAAATATCTCCAGTGGTTCTGAAGTTATGACCCCCAAAAATTGTGTTTTTGGAGAATTCTGTACGTGATAAATTTTTCAATGGGTATAATTATTTACGTTACAAATTATGTACTTAAAAAAAGCGGCTACTTTTTACTTTAATTTAATACCTTGATTGTTGAAATTGGTGCAATATTTGTCGAAATATTGCGTTTCCCGTACAAAAACCTGCAACTTTTTCATTAAAAACACCGAATGACGGCAGTGATTTTGAGAAGTTTACCCAACCTTTCTTTCCTTCGTGTTTTAGCGAAAAAATCGAGGGGTTTTTTTGTACAAAAAACGCAATACCTCCACAAATACTGCACCAATTTTAATGATCAAAGTATAAAATTAAAGTAGAAAGGAGCCGCTTTCTTTAAATACATAATTTGTAACTTAAATCATTATACATATTGAGCAATCTTTCACGTACGGAATTGTCAAAGAACGCCATTTTTGTGGGGTCATAACTCCTGAACCACTGGAGATATTTTATTGAAAAAAAATTTTGTAAGCTATTGGGGCCAAGGGTAAGGTTTTCTTAAAAAATTATCAAAATCGAAGACAAAAAGTTTGACTCCGCACCGCACCTTTAAAAAACAGCAGGAAGACGTTTAAACTATTATTATAAAAACGGCAATGAAACAAAATAGAATAATGAAAACAAAATGTTTAACTCTGTTTGTTTTTAAAATTTTTTGATGAAAAAAATCCAAAAGCACGCTTTTTAAAATAACGTGTTACCAAAGCTCCTCATCAGAAAATTTTTAAACAATTCAAACCAAAAAGTTAAAATCTGTGAACACGCTAGTCGATGCTGTCATTTTATAGTTTTACAAATTTAAGGCGGTGGGGGGGGTTCTTCTCTGCTCCTAAGTGGGGGGTGTGGGATTCGGTGTAGAGGAAAGGCATTCGGGAGGTTATAATTCTTTGAAAAAATTGTTTTTTTTTCGTATTTCGAGAAAAATAATATATAATATGTTTTTTTCATTTTAAACAAATATAAACCAATATTCTTTAAAATTTTTTTGGGCCATTCTTGTAAAATGTAAAATTTTATGCCGAATAAAAGTATATTTAATCAATATTTTCAGAACTATTAGCACATTGAAATATATAATTGTTTTTAGGTTGAGTTTGTGAACGCTATAATATGTTTTTAAACTATTTTATTGATTCCAAGCTAATTTTACAAACGAAACAAACTATCTTTTTTCTTGTTTTTTCAACCAATCTCAATTAGAAATGGGAACAACAATAAAAAACATTCGATTTGTAGTTTTTGTTAGCGGTTTATTAGTTAATTACTTAATTATTATAATTATTTACATAAACATTTATAAACATTTATTTTTACTGGTTTTAAGCAAATGTAGTAAACATTTTAATAGATTTCATAACTGTAAAGAAGTTGATGCTGGTTTTAAGAGAAATCAGTAAATAAGGATTTATTTTGCAATGATTACTTTTCTACCAAAACAAAAGTATAAAGTACTGGTCTCAAAAACCAAAAAGATGTCTAAAAGCGTATATGGTGCCACATGTTTTTCCAAGTTTTGTATTATATTTGTTTGTGTTTGCTATACAAAAAATAATGTCATAAAATATATACGAAAACAAATCTACATATAAATTTAGATTCACATAAAAATGATTATTTTTTCTGACTGAGCTGTGGCGAAATTAAGACTTTAGCCAACATTAAATCAGTTATCTTAAAATGCATGATTTCGGTGTTTAGTGATCAAACATCAATTAATTTGCTATAAAAACACTCTTTTGCCGGATCTAATTGGTTTTTATACAATTGGGGTCATTCTAAATCTACAACAAGTTTTTATTACACACTTACACTACATTACGTCGGACCTATTTTGCAATACACTAGTGTACTATGGAATCACTTTATAAAACAAGACATTAATTTAATATAAAAACTCAAAAAAATTTACCAGAAGATTGTTTAAAGTTTGTTATTTACGTACAACCACACTTCTGACACTACATAACTGGACAAACAAAGTTCAGATTAAGGCAAAGTAAGCAAGTTGAGGAGCGTTCCGAACAGTCCAGAAATCTTGATGGATGGTTTATGGCAAAGAACAACAAGCCATAACTAAAGTCAAGTTGGACAAACAAAGTTCAGATTAAGGCAAAGTGAGCAAGTTGAGGAGCGTGCTGAACGGTCCAGAAATCTTGATGGAAAAATTGGTTTATGGCAAAGAACAACAAGCCATAACTAAAGTCAAGTTAAAACGACTGTTTTTTGAAGAGAAAAAAATTACCCGTTTTGGGATCCAAAACCCGGGGCTCTTTTGCTTTAATTACAGGCCTGTTTATCTCACTTAGTTCTTCTCTTAAATTTAGCTGCCATTGTAGCACGCAGGCATTTGGCTATTTATTTAACAAATTCTCCGAAGGCTGATTTATACTTATGTAAAAACGTCCTTTGGACAAAGTCCAAAGGTCGTTTTTAAATACGTTTATACGCTGTGTTTGTCCTTTGAACAAAGTCCAAAGGACTTTTTACATAATTATGAACCAGCCTTAATGCTCCCCAGTCCATTAGCTATGAATCGTCTCTTCAAAATGATCCTCTCCACGTCCCAGTGAAAATACAAGTAACGGAAATTTCTGTGCCATCTGTTTTTATCAATAAAACAAAGTTTTCCTTAAATAATGTTCCCAGACGTGTTAATGAGTTTTTTATGGAAATTCGTTTTACCAAAATCGTAATTACACTATTTACTTTTATTATAAACGTAAATCAGTTTGTTGCTAAGTAGTTGTGAGTTTAAAATTATTTTCCTACCAGAATTTGATTTTAAAGTCAATAAAACATTATTTCCTTGTAATAATAAACAAATTATTAGTAAAACGCTCTAAAAAAAATTAAAACCAAGGACAAAAAAAATATTAAAATTTATAGCTTCATACGAAAGATTTTTATTTCTGTAATTATGATAATTTTAAAACTCGCATTTACATTAAAAAAAGATAATAAATTTTTAACCTTTGATAGTAAATGTGCATCAATATATACATATAAATTATATATATATATATATATATATATATATATATATATATATATATATATATATATATATATATATATATGTTATTTGGACAATTGGACGACATATAAACCGGTCTTAAGGTGAAGTCTCCTAAACATTACGTCAAGAATTCCTGTTATTTTTTTATAAACTTTAGTGTGGTGATTGTTAAAACATACCACTCCTGTTTTTTATCCATCCTCTAAATGTGTTTGAGAGTCTAATTCATGTTATTGTTTTACCAATTTTACTGTCGTTGGTGACTTTTAAAACAAACTGTTTCCAGTTCTGCACGGATTTCCAAGTTGGGTACCAATTTATCCCAAAAAATTTATTTGGGATTCAAGTAAAAAATTAGTGTAGTTATGTTCCATGCTAATTATCTAATAAAGAATTCATTGGACACATTTTGGTTTCAGGAAAAACTTGGGATTTGTTGTTTGTTTATTTTTTCTTATTTTGGATTTATCTCGATGATTTTTTTATAAGAATAAAAAATTAAGAAAAATAAGAAAAAATTAACATTTTACGAAAGGCTGAAAACAAAACAATATTTTTAAAACTTGCTTAACCAATGAAAACGGTATACAAACACGATAATTTATAGTATTACACTTTAAAATGGCGAGGTGACATACTCACTTTAATATTTTCCAGTGCACTACAATTTAGTACAAATTTTATATTTTAATTTTACGATTCATTTTTTAAGCAATTTACCATAGCAAATTAATTAAGCTGGTTTTCTTAGTTCTGTGATGTAATATAAATGATTAGAGGGCTCCATTTTTGAATAACGAGATAACATACTCACTTAAAAACTTACAGTGCAGTATATTTTTGTATGGTATTTTTAAGTTTAATTTTGCAGTTAAATTAATGATCAGATAACAGAATTAATATCATACTAAGCATAGTTTACGCATAGTTTAATTCTTCTGTTTTCATCATTTCATTGTGTTTATTTTTTCTTTTTTTATTTTTTTTTTCTTTTTTTTTTTTCATCAACAACATCAAATCTGCGACTTAATTGCCGCCAATATGAATTACAATTGTAACTAATTATCAATGAACATAACTAT
>JASAMX010020886.1:0-22652 GCA_030248175.1 Microlaimidae sp. YZB2_3 | reverse complement strand
ATTAATTGGTCACATCGCGTGGGATCACAGAAAAAAAATCGAAATTTATTTTAACGATTTTTAAAGATTTCCCCCCTTATTAATAGTGAACAGAATAAAAAAATTGAAATTTATTTGAACAGTTTTTAAACAATTTCCTCTGGCTTAATAAATTTGCACAGAAAAAAAGTTGAAATTTATTTGAACAATTTTTGAAGATTTCCCCCCTGCTGTTTAATAATGTATAGTTCACAAAAGGAAAAAAATCGAAATTTATTTGAAAAAATCGAAATTTATTTTAACGATTTTTAAAGATTTCCCCCTTTTATTAACGCTGAACAGAATAAAAAAATTGAAATTTATTTGAACAGTTTTTAAGGAATTCCCCGCTGGCTTAATAATGTTGGACAGAAAAAAAATCGAAATTTACTTGAACGATTTTTAAAGATTTATTGAATTTTATTTTAACAGTTTTTAAACAATTCCCTCTGACTTAATAAATTTGCACAGAAAAAAATCGAAATTTATTTGAACGATTTTTGAAGATTTTCCTCCTGCTTTTTAATAATGTATAGTTCACCACAAAAGGAAAAAAAATCGAAATTTATTTAAAAAAATTGAAATTTGTTTTGACGATTTTTAAAGATTTCCTCCTTTTATATTAATGGTGAACAGAATAAAAAAAATCGAAATTTATTTGAAAAAATCGAAATTTATTTTAACGATTTTTAAAGATTTCCCCTTTTATTAACGGTGAACAGAATAAAAAAATTTAAATTTATTTGAACAGTTTTTAAGGAATTCTCCCCTGGCTTAATCATGTTACACAGAAAAAAAATCGAAATTTACTTAAACGATTTTTAAAGATTTACGCCTTTTATTAATGGTGAACAGAATAAAAAAATTTAAATTTATTTGAACAGTTTTTAAACAAATCCCTCTGGCTTCATAATTTTGCACAGAAAAAAAATCAAAATTTATTTGAACGATTTTTGAAGATTTTCCCCCTGCTTTTTAATAATGTATAGTTCACAAAAGGAAAAAAATCAAAATTTATTAGAAAAAATCGAAATTTATTTTAACGATTTTTAAAGATTTCCCCCTTTTATTAACGGTGAACAGAATAAAAAAATTGAAATTTATTTGAACAGTTTTTAAGGAATTTCCCGCTGGCTTAATAATGTTGGACAGAAAAGAAATCGAAATTTGCTTCAACGATTTTTAAAGATTTATTGAAATTTATTTGAACAGTTTTTAAACAATTCCCTCTGGCTTAATAATTTTGCACAGAAAAAAAATCGAAATTTATTTGAACGGTTTTTGAAGATTTTCCCCCTGCTTTTTAATAATGTATAGTTCACCACAAAAGGAAAAAAATCGAAATTTATTTGAAAAAATTGAAAATTGTTTAGACGATTTTTATAGATTTCCCCATTTTATTAATGGTGAACAGAATAAAAAAATCGAAATTTATTTGAAAACGTCAAAATTTATTTTAACAATTTTTAAAGATTTGCCCCTTTTATTAACGGTGAACAGAATAAAAAAATTTAAATTTATTTAAATAGTTTTTAAGGAATTCTTCCCTGGTTTAATAATGTTGGACAGAAAAAAAAATCGAAATTTACTTAAACGATTTTTAAAGATTTACCCCTTTTATTAATGGTAAACCGAATAAAAAAATTGAATTTTATTTGAACAGTTTTTAAACAATTCCCTCTGGCTTAATAATTTTGCACAGAAAAAAAATCGAAATTTACTTTAACGATTTTTTAAGATTTTCCCCCTGCTTTTTAATAATGTATAGTTCACCACAAAAGGAAAAAAATCGAAATTTATTTGAAAAAAATCGAAATTTATTTTAACGATTTTTTAAGATTTCCCCCTTTTATTAACGGTGAACAGAATAAAAAAATTTAAATTTATTTGAACAGTTTTTAAGGAATTCTCCCCTGGCTTAATAATGTTGGACAGAAAAAAAATCGAAATTTACTTAAACGATTTTTAAAGATTTACCCCTTTTATTAATGGTGAACAGAATAAAAAAATTGAATTTTATTTGAACAGTTTTTAAACAGTTCCCTCTGGCTTAATAATTTTGCACAGAAAAAAAATCGAAATTTATTTGAACGATTTTTGAAGGATTTTCCCTCTGCTTTTTAATAATGTATAGTTCACAAAAGGAAAAAATCGAAATTTATTTGAAAAAATCGAAATTCGTTTTAACGATTTTTAAAGATTTCCCCCTCGATGTTTTCACTTAACCTACTTTCTACACCCTCTGTGGTGTTTATTTATCAATTATTCTCTAAACATTTACTTGTACCTAACATTTACCAGAAAGTGTGCACTGCCCCCCCCGGGGTTAAAACGAGGGGGGGGCCATTCCAAAACAGGGGGCCTGGGGGGCAACTTTTTTGAAACGGGGGGTAATAAAACGGGGGGCAAGCAGGGGGGAAAGAAAAAAGAGAAAAAAAGGAGAAAAAAAGAGAAAAAAGAAGGGAAAAGGGAAAAAAGAGACAAAAAAGCGGAAATAAGGTAAAAATAGGTCTAAAATGGCTTAAAATACATTGAAATAGGCTAAAAACTGCAAAAAATTCACGATGATGGCGTCATCATAGGTCAAAAATGGCGTCATATTTTTAGGGTACTTTTTCATTTTTTGGCGGGGGGGGGGCAATAAAACGGGGGGGGGGGGGCAAATCCTCCAATAAAACGGGGGGGGGCGTTTTCAGACCGTGCACAGGTCTGCATTTACCATACCTGTTTCTGCACCTACTTAGGTGTTTTCTTCTAACCTGCTTTCTACACCTTTTAAGGTGTTTTTGTATTTACTTACTTTACCCATTTATGCCAGTTATTTGTTAAAATTTTAAACTTAAAAATAATTTTGTACTAAGTGTAAAACTTATAATACAATTAAATTTTTTTTAAATTTTCTGCTTAGTCTAATTTCTATTTTTAAGTATAATTTTTAAAAAATATATTTTTTAATTATTACATAAATTTTATAATAATGCATCAAAATACATCTCTATATTAACCTTTCCTTCTCTTTTATTACTTAAACGATTTTTAAAGATTTACGCCTTTTATCAATGGTGAACAGAATAAAAAAATTGAAATTTATTTGAACAGTTTTTAAACAATTCCATCTGGCTTAATAATTTTGCACAAAAAAAAATCGTAATTTATTTGAACGATTTTTTGAAGATTTTCCCCCTGCTTTTTAATAATGTATAGTTCACCACAAAACGAAAAAATCAAAATTTATTTGAAAAAATTGAAATTAGTTTTGACGATTTTTATAGATTTCCCCTTCTTATTAATGGTGAACAGAATAAAAAAATGAAATTTATTTGAAAACGTCAAAATTTATTTTAACGATTTTTAAAGATTTGTCCCTTTTATTAACGGTGAACAGAATAAAAAAATTTAAATTTATTTAAATAGCTTTTAAGGAATTCTCCCCTAGCCTAATAATGTTGGACAGAAAAAAAAATCGAAATTTACTTAAACGATTTTTAAAGATTTACGCTTTTTATTAATGGTGAACAGAATAAAAAAATTGAAATTTATTTATTTTGAAATTAAAATTTGAAATTTATAGTTTGGATTTGAAAAGAATTTTAAAAATTAAAAAAAGTTAAAAAAAAGTTCTTGTTCGTGTTTAAAAAAAAAAAAAAGTTCGTGTTAAAAAAAAGTTCTTTAAAATTAACATCAATGAATTTAAGATCTATATTAAGTCATCTGGATGAGTTTGAGCTCCTAATTTCAGGAGCTGACATTAATTATGGTATACCTGATATTTTGATGATTCAGGAGTCCTGGCTTAATGATGATATTCCCAATCAACTTCTAGTTAAAAACTATGATTTTAATATAGTTAGGAAAGATAGATTTCATACAAACGGGGGTGGCATTTTTATTCTGATTAATAAACAAATTAAGTATAACCATGTATTAGTCTGTGAAAAATATAAAAATCTTGAAGCACTGGCAATTGATCTTATTATTTCAAGTAGTAAAATCCGTCTCATTAACATATATAGACCCCCAAACATAAAAGCTGAAGAAGATTCTTTGTTGTTGGAGTATATAAAAACCTATATAAGTAATCATACACATAGACAGACATGTGCACTGCCCCCCCCCCGGGGTTAAAACGGGGGGGGGGGCAATTCCAAAACGGGGGGGGGGGGCACGGGGGGGGCAACTTTTTTAAAACGGAGGGGGGGGAATAAAATGGGGGGGGGGGGGCAGCAGGGGGGAAAGAGAAAAAAAGGAGAAAAAGAGAAAAAAAGAAGGGGAAAAGGGCAAAAAGGGACAAAAAAAACGGAAATAAGGTAAAAATAGGTCTAAAATGGCTTAAAATACATTAAAATAGGCTAAAAACTGCAAAAAATTCGCGATGATGGCGTCATCATAGGTCAAAAATGGCGTCATATTTTGGGGTACTTTTTCATTTTTTGGCGGGGGGGGGCAATAAAACGGGGGGAGGGCAAATCCTCCAATAAAACGGGGGGGGGGCATTTTCAGACCGTGCACAGGTCTGCATAGAACTGTTATAGTTGGTGATCTAAACTTACCAGGAATTAAGTGGGACACAAGCAATTCACAAAATGAAACTAAATACTACACAACATTTATAACATTAGGACTTTCCCAAGTTGTGTTAAAACTAAAAACATCACGAGGTAAAAATTTTTTAGATATAATTCTGTGTAATGATCCAGAAATTTTTAATGAAGTTAAGATGGCAGTAAATTTTGGTAATTCAGATCATGCTGTAATATGCAGTGAAATTAACTTAAATTTGTATGATGAAAGCAATTATTATAAAAATGACCTTTTGGTACCGGACTTTAAAAATGCTGATTATAACAGCATTGCATTATTTCTTGCTGCTCAAAAGTGGGATTTAAATTTTAAATATTTGAATTCAGTCCAAGAATACTGGGATTGTTTTGTAAAAGTTATTACTGACTGTATAATTCTACATGTACCATTAGTAAAAAAGTATAAATCACATAATAAAAAGAAATGCATTATACTAAATATATCATAAAACTCCAAAAGAAAAAGAAAAGATTAGGGTATGGAAATTTAGGAACTTAAATAAAAATTTTAAACATGAATTCAAAAAAGCCTCAAATGAATATGCAAAAACTGTAAAAAAGTTCAATTCAAACTTAGAGGAAAATGTGCTAAAATCACATGATATTGGATATTTCTTTAAATATATAAACAAAAAACTTAAATCCAGAGAAACTATTCCCCCAATAAAATGTGAAGATGGTAGTTTTGCAACTAAAGATTTTGAAAAAGCAAAAGTTTTTGGTGAATACTAGCACCGTTTTTACTAAAGACAATCATAAACTGCCAATTTTTGAGCCACAACAAAACCAAAAACTTGATAATATAAATTTTAGTGTAAAAGATGTTTTAAAATTTTTAAAAAAATTACCCAACAAACTATCTCGCTCCCCTGATGGCATACCAGCTTTATTTCTAAAACGCCTAGCAAAAGTTATAGCTGAGCCTCTTTCAAAAATATTTTAAAAATCATTTAGCACTAGTAAACTACCACATGAATGGAAAATCGCCTTTACCACACCTGTGCACAAAAAATGCTCAAAATGTCAAAAAGAGAACATGATTGGACTTTAGCTGTCAATGAAAAAAAATCAGTGGATGTAGTATATTTGGACTTTGCAAAAGCTTTTGATACTGTATCACATCAAAAGCTTTTGTATAAACTTAATAAATATGGAATCTCAGGTCGATTGTTAAAATGGATAGAAGCTTTTTTAACTAACCGAGAAATGAAAATTCTAATAAATGATACCCTTTCTCCATCTTACCCAGTTAATAGTTCAGTACCACAGGGTTCAGTTCTAGGACCTTTTTTGTTTTTAGTTTACATAAATGATATTGTAGACTGTGTTAAAAATTCTGAAATTAGACTGTTTGCTGATGATACAAAAGTCTATATAAGCTATGATGAAAACAATGATAACAGAATAAAATTACAAGATGATCTGAATAGAATAGCTTATGGGCAACTGATTGGCAGCTTAGTCTGTCTGAACATAAGTGTAAAGTGTTAAATATAAATCGCCAGAAAAATATAATTAAGATGGATTATTACTTAAATAATGAGAAATTGCCAACAACTAATCTAGTTAAAGACCTTGGTGTTTATTTTTCTGCTGATTTAAAGTTTTCAACTCATTGCCAAAAAATAGCTTCCAAGGCTATGAAAACAGTCAATTTAATTTTTAGATGTTTTAAATCCAATTCTATAAAAAATTATTTAACTGCATACAAAAGTTTCATACGGCCTACTATTGAATATGCAAGCGTGGTCTGGAACCCCTATATGATGAAAGATAAATATATTTTGGAAAAAGTTCAACGCACATTTACAAAACGAGTCTTTAGAGTTTGTAAATTAAAAGATACCAGTTATAAAAACAGATTAAATATATTAAATCTTGAGTCTTTAGAAAAACGCAGAGAAAGAAATGATATGATAGTGACATATAAAATTATAAATGATCTTTTAAGTTTAAAAAGTAACAAATAATTTGTGTTTAACACAAATCATACTAGAGGTCACTCAAAAAAAATTAAAGTTGAGCACTCTAGGATTAATTGCAGAAAATATAGTTTTTTTAACAGAGTTTCAAATAAATGGAATTGTCTAAATGAAAGTCAAGTGAGCGCTCCTTCGTTGCACTCTTTTAAGAAATCTCTATTAAAATAAACCTGAATACAATGACTAAATGAAGAGCTTTAAGTATCTAAAGCCTTTAGTCATTTTTTTCTAGTAAGTCCGGGCTTCTGTTGTGATACATTTTATTGCTACTGCTGATTTTTTTGTTTTTGTTTTTGGTGTTTATGTAATTTGTAATCCAACTGGGTTGCAATTTTAGATAATAATATTCTATTCTGCTTGTAACTTATCTTGCTAGAAAAATAAAATCTTAAATCTTAAAAATTCTTAAATCTAGACTAAACCAGATACACAGAAAACGTAAAAAAATGTGATTAAACACGCAAAACGGTTTTTCGACAAAAAAAACTGCCTTTTATTTTCCCCTTTTATTAACGGTGAACAGAATAAAAATTTGAAATTTATTTGAACAGGTTTTAAGGAATTCCCCCCTGGCTTAATAATGTTGGACAGAAAAAAATCGAAATTTACTTGAACAGACCTGTGCACGGCCCCCCCCCCGGGGTTAAAACGGGGGGGGGCAATTCCAAAACGGGGGGGGCACGGAGGGGGGCAACTTTTTTGAAACGGGGGGGGGGCAATAAAACGGGGGGGCAAGCAGGGGGGAAAGAAAAAAAAGAGAAAAAAAGGAGAAAAAAAGAGAAAAAAGAAGGGAAAAGGGAAAAAAGGGACAAAAAAAGCGGAAATAAGGTAAAAATAGGTCTAAAATGGCTTAAAATACATTGAAATAGGCTAAAAACTGCAAAAAATTCGCGATGATGGCGTCATCATAGGTCAAAAATGGCGTCATATTTTTAGGGTACTTTTTCATTTTTTGGCGGGGGGGGGAGCAATAAAACGGGGGGGGGCAAATCCTTCAATACAAACGGGGGGGGGGGCATTTTCAGACCGTGCACAGGTCTGCTTGAACGATTTTTAAAGATTTACCCCTTTTATTAATGGTGAACAAAATAAAAAAATATAAATTTATTTGAACAGTTTTTAAGAAATTCTCCCTTGACTTAATAACGTTGGACAGAAAAAAAATCAAAATTTACTTGAACGATTTTTAAAGATTTACCCCTTTTATTAATGGTGAACACAATAAAAAAATTGAAATTTATTTGAACAGTTTTTAAACAATTCCCTCTGGCTTAAAAAATTTGCACAGAAAAAAACTGAAATTTATTTACACGATTTTTAAAGATTTTCCCCCTGCTTTTTAATAATGTATAGTTCACAAAAGGAAAAAAAATCGAAATTTATTTGAAAAAATCGAAATTTGTTTATTAACGATTTTTAAGGATTTCCCCCTTTTATTAATGGTGAACAGAATAAAAAAAATCGAAATTTATTTGAAAAAATCGCAATTTATTTTAACGATTTTTAAAGATTACCCCCTTTTATTAACGGTGAACAGAATAAAAAAAATGAAATTTATTTGAACAGTTTTTAAGAAATTCCCGGCTGGCTTAATAATGTTGGACAGAAAAAAAATCGAAATTTACTTGAATGATTTTTAAAGATTTACCCCTTTTATTAATGGTAAACCGAATAAAAAAATTGAATTTTATTTGAGCAGTTTTTAAACAATTCCCTCTGGCTTAATAATTTTGCACAGAAAAAAAATCGAAATTTATTTTAACGATTTTTGAAGATTTTCCCCCTGCTTTTTAATAATGTATATTTCACCACAAAAGGAAAAAAATCGAAATTTATTTGAAAAAATCGAAATTTATTTTAACAATTTTTAAAGATTTCACCCTTTTATTAACGGTGAACAGAATAAAAAAATTGAAATTTATTTGAACAATTTTCAAGAAATTCCCCCCTGGCTTAATAATGTTGGAGAAAAAAAAATCGAAATTTACTTGAACGATTTTTAAAGATTTACCCCTTTTATTAACGGTGAACAGAATAAAAAAATTGAAATTTATTTGAACAGTTTTCAAGAAATTCCCCCCTGGCTTAATACTGTTGGAGAAAAAAAAATCGAAATTTACTTGAACGATTTTTAAAGATTTACCCCTTTTATTAACGGTGAACAGAATAAAAAAATTTAGATTTATTTGAACAGTTTTTAAGGAATTTTCCTCTGGCTTAATAATGTTGCAAAGACAAAAATCAAATTTTTTGTTTGATAATGTATAGTTCACAAAAGGAAAAAAATCGAAATTTATTTGAACGATTTTTGTAAATTTGAAAAGAATGTTAAAAATAAGATAAGAATATGATAATAAAGATTTTCCCCTGCTTTTTAATAATGTATAGTTTTTAACAGAATAAAAAAAAGAAATTTATTTGAAAAAATCGAAATTTATTTGAAAAGAATTATAGAAAAAAATTGGAGTATTTGGGGGTATGTAACCGGGTAACCATAAAAAATTTTAGTCTAAAATTAATATTTTTTAAATCAGCAAACATAAAGCTTTCAAACGAATATAAACACGGCTTATAAATAATAAAAACAAAAAAATCACCCCTTACTAATTTTGGGGGTACAAAGGGGTCTTATTTTGGTTACCCGACCATTTAAAGCAATTTTTTTTATATTTTTGAAATCAGCACGCCGAGAGCTTTAAAATGATTTATTACTCGCCTATGTAGAGGGGCTGTGTCAAAAGTTTTTTTGGGGGTCAGCCATTGCAGTGCCTTAGGGCATCAAGATTTTTTTTTTGAGACTATCACCAAAATGTCGGATTTAAATTTTCGCATAAATCCCCCCCGGTCTCAGGCCTGTGGCTCTAATAGTTTTTGAGCATGATGCCAAAATATGCATTTGGTTCCCTAAACAAAGATTTTTAGCAAAAATCGTGAAATTGACACTTTAACCTCTCGGGGTACCCGACCCAGGTAGGTTACCCCTAACAAATTATATAATTTTGAGCTCGGAAAAGTATGGGCAATCTGCCAAAAAATTTTCAGACGTAAAGCCCCATATGGTAAAAAGTTAGAAATTTGTCCAAAAAAAAATCGACCGAAAATATCGGCAATTTTGGGGCTAACCCCTCAAAATTTTTTTAAAAAAATTTTTTTTCAGGAGATAGCCAAAAGTACAAGGACAGTAACGCGAGATATTTGCATATTGATCGCGGCGCGTTCGAAAGTTATAAGACCGCAAACAAAAAATTTTTTGTCAACTTTTTTCCAGTATCGCTTAAAAAAACAGAGAGTAATTCTCCGCCAGAATAATAGTTTGGATTATACTAAGCCAGATAAATAGAAAGAAAGAATGTGAATTAACACGCAAATCTGAACGGTTCTTCGACAAAAAAATATTTAAAATACCCTAATAAAACGAGGGTAAAGAAAATGGCAAAGTCAAAGTGAAAAGTTGGCATTATTTATTTACACAGGCAAAGCGGTCACTATTGCATAAACAGGTTTTATTTTTTGTTTTACTTTGCTTTGCTCATAATAACAAAACGCTTTGATTACTCAAAACATGCAATTCGCAAACTAATCCTCCGCCAGAATAATAGTTTGGATTAGACTAAACCAGATACACAGAAAACGTAAAAAAATGTGATTAAACACGCAAAACGGTTTTTTGACAAAAAAAATTGCCTTTTATTTTCCCCTTTTATTAACGGTGAACAAAATAAAAATTTGAAATTTATTTGAACAGATTTTAAGGAATTCCCCCCTGGCTTAATAATGTTGAACAGAAAAAAATCGAAATTTACTTGAACGATTTTTAAAGATTTACCCCTTTTATTAATGGTGAACAAAATAAAAAAATTTAAATTTATTTGAACAGTTTTTAAACAATTCCCTCTGGCTTAATAAATTTACACAGAAAAAAAATTAAAATTTATTTAAACGATTTTTGAAGTTTCCCCCTGCTTTTTAATTTTGTATAGTTCACAAAAGGAAAAAAATCGAAATTTATTTGAAAAAATTGAAATTTGTTTTGACGATTTTTAATGATTTCCCCTTTTTATTAATGGTAAACAGAATAAAAAAAATCGAAATTTATTTGAAAAAATCGAAATTTATTTTAACGATTTTTAAAGATTTCCCCCTTTTATTAACGGTGAACAGAATAAAAAAATTTAAATTTATTTGAACAGCTTTTAAGGAATTCTCCCCTAGATTAATAATGTTGGAACAATTCCCTCTGGCTTAATAATTTTGCACAGAAAAAAAAATCGAAATTTATTTGAACGATTTTTGAAGATTTTCCCCTGTTTTTTAATAATGTATAGTTCACAAAAGGAAAAATCGAAATTTATTTGAAAAAATCGAAATTTGTTTTAACGATTTTTAAAGATTTTCCCCTTTTATTAATGGTGAACAGAATAAAAAAACCCTGAGTACGTGTTTTGAGGTAAAACTGGTATATAGTCAGAATGCCCCCTAAGGTGGGGTTGCACCCCCTAGCGCCCCCCCCCCGAGGATCAAATCGAAAAACGGAGGTCGGATTCGTAATCAGGACCTACGAAAACCCCCCGAGTATGTGTTTTGAGGTGGTTTTGAGGTAAAACTGGTATATAGTCAGAATGCCCCCTAAGGGCTGGTTGCACTCCCTAGCGCCCCCCCATAGGTGTTTTTGGGGGGGGGGACAGAGGGGTGCACCCCCCCCCTAGAGCCAAAATTTTGGACCCCCCCCCCCTAGAAAAAATTCAGGGCCCTCCCTCCCCCCCAAAGCTCGAGAGCGGTCCGGCCTGACCCCCCCTAGCAAGGCTGACCCCCCTCTCCCCTCCCAACCAATTTGGAAGTATATTTTTTATTTACTGTCAAAAACACGGGTTTTTAGTTAAAAACAGTGTTTAAATACACTTTTTAGGCCTAAATAGGCTGTTTTAATACATAAAATTCAATATTAGACCTAAAAACACTTAAATTATTGAGTTAAAAAAATTTTGCTAAAAAATTGGACCCCCCCTGGCCCCTAACCCCCCCCCTAAATTTGAAATCACGCACCCGGGGTCGACCCCCGAAACAGCCAGGGGGGTCCGGACCCCTCTGAACCCCCGCCCCCAAAAAATTTTGGCCTTCCACCCGGGGATGGACCCCCCCGCCCCCAGCGGACCTGACCAAAAACACCTATGCCCCCCCCGAGGATCAAATCGAAAAACGGAGGTCGGATTCATAATCAGGACCTACGAAAACCCCCGAGTATGTGTTTTGAGGTGGTTTTGAGGTAAAACTGGTATATAGTCAGAATGCCCCCCAAGGGAGGGGTTGCACCCCCCTAGCGACCCCCAGGTGGTTGAGTCGAAAAACGGAGGTCGGATCGGATTCGTAATCAGAACCCCCAAAACGTGTTTTGGGGAAAATCGGCGAAAATTTTGCAACTGTATTATCGTTCTACCTTAAGAAAAATTAAGATCTTAAGAAAAAAAAAGAAGAATTCTTAAGAAGAATCTCAAGAAAAAAATCTTCAAAAGAATTTTAAAAATAAGATACATAGGAATACAAACATATTTAAAAAAATATTTTCAAAAATATTAAAGAAATTTTAAAAATATAAAAACATATTTTTAAATTTTTTTTATAAATAAACACGCTTAGTATTACAAATAACAAACACGCTTAGTATTATCAAGAATATATAACACAAGAGAATGTCCAACTGTACACTAAAGAGTATATGTATAATGAAATACTACATAATTCATAACCAATTTAAAACATAATTAATTATTGTTATTGTGACACATTTGGGTCTGTCTCTTCCGTGAAAACTCAAAGTGCAAGCGTTAATAAAAGGCGATTTTCTTTCCCCTTTCCTTGTCCGGCCTATGGTGTAATGGATAGCACGCCAGAGTCGACTTTGGAGGTTACAGGTTCAATTCCTGTATCGGCCAAATTTTTCAATAAATTTGGCTGTCTAAATTTTTCAGCGCCTGATTATTTTCGCTTCTACTTTAAGTCGTCACATATTTGGTGGCCGATACACACCTCCGGGTATGTATACCAGTGTACCCCCCGGTCTACTGAAGATAGACGGGCTTGTTGGGGCTGGTGGAGGTGTGTGGATTGAATCAAAGAGGCTGAGGTCAGCTCTTCTCTTGGTGGGAAGGTGTGACACATTTGTGTCCCTTCCGTGAAAACTCAAAGTGTGAGCGTTAATAAAAGGCGATTATCTTTCCCCTTTCCTTGTCCGGCCTATAGTGTAATGGATAGCACGCCAGAGTCGACTTAAAAATGGAGGTTACAGGTTCAATTCCTGTATCGGCCAAATGTTTCAATAAATTTGGCTGTCTAAATTTTTCAGCGCCTGATTATTTTCGCTTCTACTTTAAGTCGTCACATATTTGGTGGCCGATACACACCTCCGGGTATGTATACCAGTGTACCCCCCGGTCTACTGAAGATGACGGGCTTGTTGGGGCTGGTGGAGGTGTGTGGATTGAATCAAAGAGGCTGAGGTCAGCTCTTCTCTTGGTGGGAAGGTGTGACACATTTGTGTCCCTTCCGTGAAAACTCAAAGTGTGAGCGTTAATAAAAGGCGATTATCTTTCCCCTTTCCTTGTCCGGCCTATAGTGTAATGGATAGCACGCCAGAGTCGACTTAAAAATGGAGGTTACAGGTTCAATTCCTGTATCGGCCAAATGTTTCAATAAATTTGGCTGTCTAAATTTTTCAGCGCCTGATTATTTTCGCTTCTACTTTGGGTCGTCACATTATGTGGATGTTTTTTATGTAAATAATTAGCAAAAAATGTCCGTAGTAATTGTTTTGTTTTTTTTATGTAGTTTATCCAAGTATAAATTCTGCTATTATTGATTTTGCGTTTTCTTTATTTTTTAATATTTTAGAGTTCTTATTCGACAAATAACGGATTTATATTTGTGGCATTTTTAATATTTGCTTTAGGAAAAAAAATATTATAACTTATTGCTCTTACTATAAATTAAAACATTTTTTAATTTTTAGTCAAATTATAGCTCCGTACAAAAATAATGTGAACTGTCGACAAAACTTGAAATTAAATTTAAATTAAAACGTTATATTTTAACAACGGAACCTGCTGATTTAAACGAGAATTATATTAGTTGGTCCAGTGTATATTGTATTAATATAGATTAGTGTTGTAAAAATTTACTTTTACTTTTACTTAAACTAATAAAAAAAATGGATTTTGGATTACTACTTCTTTTTTATTTTTGAATCGACTTTTGAAACTTCAATTACTTTTACTTTTACTATATCATCGACTTTTAAATTTAATTATTTTTACTTCAACTCTTACTCGGATTTTTTGATCAAATACTTAAAATTAATTTAAGTAAAATATAAGCAATTTCAAGCAATTTAGTTTTACGGGCTTGTTGGTAAAAGGAGTGCAAGTTTTTTTAAGCCGGAACACGTCAAACACCATATATTTAGACCAAAATCTTATTGTAAAATAAAAGTTTATACATAAAAATAGAGCAAAAAAACTTTGAGTCGGAGCTCAAGCTAAAAACAGGCGTTTTGCTTTGTTTCAAAATTACTTTTATTATACTTTTACTCTTACTTTTATGAAAAAAATAGGTCTAATTTTTATTTTTACTTTACTTAATATCCAACTTGTTGGTTTTAACTTCAATTTTACTTAAATGAAAAACCACAAATTACTTTTACTCTTACTTTACTTAAATTTAAAATATTTCAAAACTCTATTACTTTTACTTTTAAAAAAATCTAAAATCTATTACTTCTTTACCACAAACTAATAAATAAGAATTAAGACGTTACGCCAAGAAGTTTTACAAGTAGAGATTTCGTAAAGGTGTCATATTTCCAATTACAGTACTACGAGAAAGATTGAAAAATTTTAAATTTCTTGATCTAAGCTTAAAAGTATTGACAATGATTTGTTTGATCTTTGTCAATAGTTATTCTTTATTTTTTATTAAAATTTTTTAATTATAAGAATAAGAAATTTTTAAAAAAAAAAAAAAATACCATACACCATATACCAAAAAAAAACTTCTTTTCGTGTCGGATAATGTGAACGATGCTATGAGGTAAAAATCGCACATTTTAATTTCTACGGGGCACATTCTCCCTGGATCCGCGCAATAGGGGTGTTTAGTTTACCAATTTTATAGAAAAAAAATTACCTGAATATCTAACAACGAAGTAAAAAACGAGGTGGTTACTTTTTACCATTTATTAATTTTCACCCTGGGGTCGCATTAGGAAGAAACCCTTATATTTACCCCGATAAATCTTATTGAAAAAATAAAAAAAAAAATAAATATATATTGTAAATAAGTAAACCTGCCGCATATGGGACAGAAAATGATTGCAATGAATTGATTTTTTATTTTTTTTTTCTCGCGCAGCAAAACCACCTCGCGCAAAAAATAAAAAAATTAATCAATGTGCTTATTTTATTTTTTGTTAAATTAATCCTACGGGAGAAAATATTTAACCACTTCTCTCGAGTTGGATAAATGATTTTTCTTAAAAAAACAATAGAAAAAATTTAACCCGACTTTTACCTAGGTAAAAATTGATTTTTCACTCGCATTCTTAAGCACGTAAAAAAAGTTAACCCGGCGTAAATTTTAACTGTGTGTCAGAATGCGCGCCCTAATCGAATTTATTTTTAGTTTTATAATTCCGCGCAAAGAACTGTAACGTTTTATTTATTTAAACTAAACTTTCATAAAACAGAAATTTAAATAAATGTACGATTCTAATATAAGTAGTTAAATAAGTAACTTATTGTTAAACAAGTTCTTGTTTATATAAGTACAAAGTACTACTTCTAACATACTTAAACACTTTATTGTCATAGTTGCGAAAAGTTTTTTTTTATATTTATTTGTAAAATGAACAAGTTAAAAATTATAATCATAAAAGCTTAAAATCAAAACATTTTTTTAAATTTTCATAATAAAAAACCTATAAGTATTTATAGTTATGAATTATAAAACTAAAATAAATTCATTAGGGCGCGCATTCTGACGCGCGGTTAAAATTTACGCCGGGTTAACTTTTTTTACGTGCTTAAGAATGCGAGTGAAAAAAATCAATTTTACCTAGGTAAAAGTCGGGTTAAATTTTTTCTATTTTTTTTAAGAATAAGAATTTAATCCAACTTGAGGAAGTGGTTAAAATATTTTCTCCCGTAGGATTAATTTAACAAAAAATAAAATAAGCGCATTGATTAATTTTTTTATTTTGCGCGAGGTGCTTTTCTGTGCGCGAGAAAAAAAATAAAAAACAATTCATTGCAATCATTTTCTGTCCGATATGCGGCAGGTTTACTTATTTACAATATATATTTATTTTTTTTATTTTTAATGGATTTATCGGGGTAAATATAAGGGTTTCTTCAGAATGCGACCCCAGGGTGAAAATTAATAAATGGTAAAGTAACCACTCGTTTTTTACTTCGTTGTTAGATATTCAGGTAATTTTTTTTATAAAATTGGTAAACTAAACACCCTATTGCCGGATCCAGGGAGAATGTGCCCGAGAAATATACAATTTTACCGTAAGCATCGTCAATCCACAGGAAGTTTTTTGGTATATGGTGTTTGGTGCGACGGTATTTTTTTTTAAAAACTTTCTTATAATTAAAAATTTTAATAAAAAATAATAACATTGACAAAGATAAAAAAAATCTTGTCGATCCTTAAGCTTAGATAAATTTAAAATTTTCAATCTTTCATTGTAGTCTGTAATTGGAATATGACACCTTTTACAAATTCTACTTGTAAAACTTCTTTGAAAACGTTCTAACGTCTTAATCTATATTAGTGTGGTAAAAAGTAATGATTTTAGATTTTTTTAAAAGTAAAAGTAATAGAGTTTTGAAATATTTTAATTTAAGTAAAGTAAGAGTAAAAGTAATTTGTGGTTTTTCATTTAAGTAAAGTAAAAGTAAAAGTAACAGTCAAAATTTTATTTAAGTAAAGTAGAAATAAGAATTAACTGATTTTTTTTTTAAGTAAAAGTAAGAGTAAAAGTATAATAAAAGTAATTTTGAAAAACGTGAGGCAAAACGCCTGTTTTTAGCTTCTTATAGCTTTAATTGTAAAGTTTTTTTGCTATTTTTATGTATAAACTTTTTATTTTAATAAGATTTTAGGTCTAAAATATATGGTGTTTGAACGTGTTCTCGGCTTAAAAAATGGTTATTTTCTGCCACTCAGTTTACCAACAAGCCCGTAGGAAATGTGAGTCCTTTGAAATTGCTTATATTTTACTTAAATTAATTTAAGTATTTGATAGAAAAAAATCCGAGTAAGAGTTGAAGTAAAAGTAATTAAAATTTCAAAAGTCGAGTAATAGTAAAAGTAAGTAATTGAAGTTTCAAAAGATCATTAAAATAGTAAGTAGTAATCCAAAATCCATTTTTTTTATTAGTTTAAAGTAAAAGTAAAAGTAAATTTTTACAACACTAATCTATATTAATACAATATACACTGTAAAGATATCAAACTAATATAATTCTCGTTTAAATCAGCAGGTTCCGTTGTTAAAAATATAACGTTTTAATTTAATTTCAAGTTTTGTCGACAGTTCACATTATTTTTGTACAGACTATAATTTAGCTTAAAAATTAAAAAAATGTTTTAATTTATAGTGTAAGGTTAAATCCCTAACCTAAAACCCTTCCAGGCTGAAATTAAAATTCCGAAGCAAAATAAGGTATTTGAGTGAGAAAAAATTAAAAAAGTTTTCAGACGTAACATATTATCACAAGCTGCGTCATGTGTTCCACAAAAACGACTGGTTACTTTACCATGGGGGTTGCATTCTGAAAAACCCTTATATTTACCCCGATAAATCGATAAAAAATAAAAAATAAATATATATTGTAAATAAATAGCATAGCATATTGAATTGTTTTTCAATTTGCGCATAATCGCGCAAAAAGAAAAAATTAATCAATGCGTGTATTTTATTTTTTGTTAAATTAAATTTTACGGGAAAAAAAGGTATTAGTCACTTTTTTTTGGATAAATTCTTATTCTTAAAACAATAGAAAAAAACCTAGGTAAAATGATCTCACTCGCATTCTTAAGCACGCAAAACCCTGTGTTAGTGCGTGTCAGATGCCTAATCGAATTTATTTTTAAATTTCATAATTTGTGAACATAACTGTAATGTTTTATCCAAACTAGTAATTTAATAACTGTACTATTTTAATATGCTCAAACAAGTTCTTGTTATATAAGTACAAAAGTATTACTTTTATACTTAAAGGTTTATTGTTAAAAACTTTTTTATATTTGTAAAAATGACAAGTTAGGCATCATAAAAGCTTAAAATCAAAACATTTTTTTAAATTTTCATAATAAAAAGCCTATAAGTATTTTTTAGTAGTTATGAATTATAAACAATTGCTATTTAAAACAATCGTTTAAAAGATTTAAAAATAGCAATTGTTTATAATTCATAACTATTTTAAATACTTATAGGTTTTTTATTATGAAAATTTAAAAAAATGTTTTGATTTTAAGCTTTTATGATTATACTTTTTAACTTGTTCATTTTACAAATAAAATATAAAACAAAACTTTTCGCAACTATGACAATAAAGTGTTTAAGTATGTTAGAAGTAGTACTTCTACTTATATAAACAAGAACTTGTTTAACAATAAGCGCTTTATTTTAACTACTTATATTAGAATCGTACATTTATTTAAATTTCTGTTTTATGAAAGTTTAGTTTAAATAAATAAAACGTTACAGTTCTTTGCGCGGAATTATAAAACTAAAAATAAATTCGATTAGGGCGCGCATTCTGACGCGCGGTTAAAATTTACGCCGGGTTAACTTTTTTTACGTGCTTAAGAATGCGAGTGAAAAATCAATTTTACCTAGGTAAAAGTCGGGTTAAATTTTTTCTATTGTTTTAAGAATAAGAATTTATCCAACTCGAGAGGTGGTTAAATATTTTCTCCCGTAGGATTAATTTAATAAAAAATAAAATACGTGCATTGATTAATTTTTTTATTTTGCGCGAGGTGGTTTGGCGGCGCGAAAAAAAAATTCAAAAAAAATTCATTGCAATCATTTTCTGTCCCATATGCGGCAGGTTTATTTATTTACAATATATATTTATTTTTGTTATTTTCATTGAAATGGATTTATCGGGGTAAATATAAGAGTTTCTTCAGAATGCGACCCCAGGGTGAAAATTAATAAATGGTAAAGTAACCACTCGTTTTTTTTGTGGAAATATCACGTGCAGAGAGACACATGACGCAGCTTGATAATAATATGTTACATAACCGCTGAAAACTTTTTTAAATTTTTCTCGCTCGAAAGTTTATTGTTTATTTCTTTCTGGCGGAGAGCGGTTACGCCTTTAATTTCAGCCTGGAAGACTTTAACTTTAAGAACAATTTTTACTACATAAATTAAAACATTTTTTTAATTTTTAAGCTAAATTAAGAATCTAAATAAACGTGAAGTGTGATCTAAATTAAATTTAAATTAAAACAAATGGTAACTGCTGATTAATGAGAATTATATTAGTTAAATACGTTTTTCAGTGTATATCGAGAAATTTAGGATTACAGTTTTTGACATCTTACTTTTACTTTTACTCTAAAACTGAATAAAAATTATGGATTATTTAAAACTACTTCTATTTTTATTTTTTTAGAAGAACTCAGATTGGTACTTTTTCCCACTTTTTTACTTGAATCATTATATTTTAATTACTTTTTTAAATTTTTTACTACTATAAATTTTTTCTATCAAATAAATTAAATTTTAATTTAAGTAGAAGCACAATTTCAAGGACCCAATCTCCTACGGGCTTGTTGCAGTGGCAGAAAATAGTTTTTTTTTTAAGCCGGAAAGCAATGTAATTAGATACCAAAATCTATAAAATAAAAGTTTATACATAAAAATAGCAAAACAGTTCGGAGCTCAAAAGTGACAGTTAATTTTGCTCCGTTTTGTTCAATTTTATTATACTTTTACTCTTACTTTTACTTAAAAAATAGGTCTTGCGCTTTTATTTCTACTTTACTTAAATAAAATTTTGACTGTTACTTTCTTTTACTTTACTTAAATGAAAAACCACAAATTACTTTTAATTTATACTCTTTACTTAAATTAAATTTTCAAACTGTTTTACTTTTAAAAAATTAAAATTTTCTTACCACACTAATATAGATTAAAAAAGTTAGAAAGTTTTCAAAGAAGTTTTACAAGTAGAATTTAAAAGGTGTCAAATTCAATTAATATACAATGAAAAAGATTGAAAATTTTAAATTTATCTACCAATTTGTTTGATTTTTATTATTTTTTATTAAAATTTTTAATTATAAGAAAGTTTTTAAAAAAAAATACCATACACCAAACACCATATACCAAAACTCCTGCTTGCACGTACTTGAGGTAAAAATTGTATATTTCGGGCACATTCTCCCTGGATCCGGCAATAGTGTTAGTTTACCAATTTTATAAAAAAAATTACCTGAATATCTAACAACGAAAGACAAAACGAGCGGCCACTTTACTCAATTAAATTTTCACCCTGGGGGTCGCATTTGAAGAAACCCTTATATTTACCCCGATAAATCCATTAAGAAATAAAAAAAATAAATATATATTGTAAACAAGTAAACCTGCCGCATATCGGACAGAAAATGATTGCAATTAATTGTTTTTTATTTTTTTTCTCGCGCACAAAACCACCTCGCGCAAAAATAAAAATTAATCAATGCGCTTATTTTATTTTTTGTTAAATTAATCTCATTGGAGAAAAAATATTTAACCGCCTCTCGAGTTGGATAAATTCTTATTCTTAAAACAATAAAAAAATTTAACCCGACTTTTACCTAGGTAAAATTGATTTTTCACTCGCATCCTTAAGTACATAAAAAAAGTTAACCCGGGGTAAATTTTAACCGCGCGTCAGAATGCGCGCCTAAGTGAATTTATTTTGAGTTTTGTAATTCATAACTATAAATACTTATAGGTTTTTTACTTAGCAAAATAATTAAAAAAATGTTTTGATCTTTAAGCTTTTTTGTTTAAAACTTCTAACTTGTTCATTTTACAATTAATATATATAAAAAAACGTTTCTCAACAGTTTAGTGACAATAAAGTGTTTAACATAGTATCTCCTTTTACAACAGTCAATTTTTTTAATCGTATTGATATTTAATAAATTTTATATTTATTCATTTTTATTAAATTTTTCAGTTCAATTTTCTTTAATTTTCAAAATTCTAATGGGAATCGACATTTAGTGAGTTTTCTGTTTGAAGAAAGTCGAGTTTTCAAATAAATAAAAGATCGATTACAGTTTCTTTTTTGCTCGTAATTATAAAACTAAAGAATAAATTCATTAGGGCGCGCATTCTGACGCGCGGTTAAAGTCTACGCCGGGTTAACTTTTTTTACGTGCTATAAGAATGCGAGTGAAAAATCAATTTTACCTAGACAAAAGTCGGGTTAAATTTTTTCTATTGTTTTAAGAAGTAAGAATTTATCCAACTCGATAGGTGGTTAAATATTTTTCTCCCGTATGATTAATTTAATAAAAAATAAAATACGCGCATTGATTAATTTTTATATTTTGCGCGAGGTGGTTTTGTGCGCGACAAAAAAAAATTAAAAAAAAATTGATTGCAATCATTTTCTGTCCCATATGCGGCAGGTTTACTTATTTACAATATATATTTATTTTTTTATTTTCATTGAAATGGATTTATCGGTAAATATAAGGGTTTCTTTTCAGAATGCGACCCCCGGGTGAAAATTAATAAATGGTAAAGTAACCACTCGTTTTTTACTTCGTTGTTAGATATTCAGGTAATTTTTTTTATAAAATTGGTAAACTAAACACCCTATTGCCGGATCCAGGGAGAATGTGCCCGAGAAATATACAATTTTACCTCAAGCATCGTCAATCCACAGGAAGTTTTTTTGGTATATGGTGTTTGGTGTATGGTATTTTTTTTTAAAAACTTTCTTATAATTAAAAATTTTAATAAAAAATAATAACATTGACAAAGATCAAACAAATCTTGTCGATCCTTAAGCTTAGATAAATTTAAAATTTTCAATCTTTCATTGTAGTCTGTAATTGGAATATGACACCTTTTACAAATTCTACCTCCCTTTAAACTTTTGTGAAAACGTTCTAACGTCTTAATCTATATTAGTGTGGTAAAAAGTAATGATTTTAAGATTTTTTTAAAAGTAAAAAAAACAGAGTTTTGAAAATATTTTAATTTAAGTAAAGTAAGAGTAAAAGTAATTTGTGGTTTTTCATTTAAGTAAAGTAAAAGTAAAAGTAACAGTCAAAATTTTATTTAAGTAAAGTAGAAATAAAAGTAAGACCTATTTTTTTAAGTAAAAGTAAAGAGAGTAAAAGTATAGGCAAAAGTAATTTTGAAACGGAGCAAAACGCCTAGTTTTTGCAAACTTTTCAGCTCCGACTCAAAGTTTTTTTGCTATTTTTATGTATAAACTTTTATTTTAATAAGATTTTGGTCTAAATATATGGTGTTTGACGTGTTCCGGCTTAAAAAAACTATTTTCTGCCACTCATTTACCAACAAGCCCGTAGGAAATTGAGTCCTTGAAATTGCTTATATTTTACTTAAATTAATTTAAGTATTTGATAGAAAAAATCCGAGTAAAAGTTGAAGTAAAAAATAATTTAAATTTCAAAAGTCGAGTAATAGTAAAACTAAAAGTAATTGAAGTTTCAAAAGTCGATTAAAAATAGAAGTAGTAATCCAAAATCCATTTTTTTTATTAGTTTAAGTAAAAGTAAAAGTAAATTTTTACAACACTAATCTATATTAATAAAATATACACTGAAAAAAATATTAAACTAATATAATTCTCGTTTAAATCAGCAGGTTCCGTTGTTAAAATATAACGTTTTAATTTAAATTTAATTTCAAGTTTTTGTCGACAGTTCACATTATTTTTGTACAGACTATAATTTATGCTTAAAAATTAAAAAAATGTTTTAATTTATAGTAAGAGCAATACGTAACTGAACGAAGTACAACGGCAAA
>JASAMX010020884.1:0-14945 GCA_030248175.1 Microlaimidae sp. YZB2_3 | reverse complement strand
TGTTGTTACTGGTTCATTTACGTATTGCTATATAAATTTTTGCTGCTTAAAAATATAATAGTTTTTTATTAGTGAGATTATACAAAATTTTATTAGAAACATAGTACTCTCTTAACAAATCATGGTATTTTGGAGCATTATATTGTTACTCGTTGTTTTTACGCTCAAAAGGAAAAGTCTAATCCGCTCCACTGAAAAAAAAATTAAAATGCAGGTGTAGGAAGCAAAGCAGTGGGTTATTTTGAAAAACTGCGGGTAGATCGGACCAGATATTTTAGACGAGAATAGACTAGACAAGGCAGCCTACATTTGTTATTTTTGCAGAAATGGGAGCCCGCTTGCGTTCGACTGGGAAACCGCGAAATGGACTCCGAGATCTACACCTGCTCCTTGGCCCCCAAAGAACTGCCGCGCGGAAAGATTCCCATGGAGGAAATGAACAAGAAAATACTCGACTTCCATCGATTTCTACGCTGCCCGCACTATCAGACCCCCTCCACGCTGAAAGGGGACGTGTATTTTTGTCGGGATGGTGATTATTGCAACAGCTGGGCGAAAAGGACGTACCCGAATTTGCCGCCGAAAAACGAACCAGGGGCCGGTCTCACGTCGACCAAAGCGATAAACTACATCGTGATACCAGTGGTTTGCCTTTTGCTTTTAATCCTTCTGATAGGAGGGATTGTTTACGGAATCGGACGAGCCACGGCTTGGACTTTTACTTGGCGACCGGCCTCTTCGACTTAAACGATATTTTGTACAAAAAGGATGTGCACAAAAATATTTTTAGCTACAAAATGTGCCAATGCTTACGAAATTTATACATGGGTATAATAATAATAATGTTTTACGGCCCCACGGGGCTTCAATTTTCCTGAAACATCTCCTAACCTGTTCCCGTGATGGCATTTTCCCCGTTACAACAGTGAAACCTTCGTACCACAAAAGTGAACCTTTCGTCTCACTGTTGTATTATTTTCCTATGACAAATGTCGTACGTAAACCTTACCGCGGTAAACTCTACGCATGACCTAGGTCATATTTCCGTCATACATAATTTGTGCGTGAATAGTGCACAGTCAGCGAGCAAATTGAAATGGTTAAAGCTGTACAATAGCGATATGCACATTTTTGCAACATGAAATATCCTACGTAAAATAGTGTATCTGTGAGAAAAAAATTTGCATATTGTTACCGTTGCCATACCGCTTTAACAATTTAAATTTGTTAGCTCACTGGGCACTATTCGCGCACAAAAATTATGTATGACGGAAGTACGACATAGGTCATAAGAAGGTTTCACGGTTGTAACCCAGGAAAAGGCAATCACGGTAACAGGTTAAGCCTGGTTCATACTTTGTCCAACATGTCTAATGTGAAAGTCGACCGGACATTTTTTAAGCCTCGTTTATACTTTGTCCAAAGGACATAGAACAGTCCAAAGGAAGTCCAAGGACAATCTAAAAGAATAGGTTAAAAAACAGTCCAAAGACAAAAGTTTTGGGAAAAAAGTTTAAAAGTAATTTTTTAGCTTTTTCATACTTTGCCCAAATTATCCAAAAAACAAAGTTTCAAGGAAATTTTAGATAAGCCAAAGGTGTCTTTTGGGCAATTTCAAATATGTGTTGTGGACAATCAAAATGTGTCCTTTGGACAGCAAAAACAAAATTAAAATATTTTAATATGCGTTTTGGACATTTTTTAACATTTTGGACTGTCTTTTAGACATTAATTCGAGAAGCGTCAATAGTTCATTCAAAGAACAAAACTTGGGTTGTTCAAAATACAACGTTAACTTGTGAAAAAGCCCTTTGAACATTTTCTACGAAGTATAAACAGGTGTAAAAACATGTTTTAAATTTTGTCCTTTGGACCGTTCCCTTTTTGGATTTTTTTCTAGTTGAATTTTTCGAAGAGAGTATGACCTAGCACGGCCCTTCCCTTGTGAAGATATGCTGAATTTAAGAATTTTTAGTGCATATTAAATTTGTGCAATGCAAATAAACAAGTGATTACGTATAATTCTTAGTCTTTTCAACTTTGTAGAAGAAAATATAATCTCAAAATTTTCGGCGATGTTTATAAACGAAATATGCATTTATAAATTCTAGCAAAAGACGAAACAAAGTTTCGAAAAAAAAGCCTTATATTAAATGGAATAGTATAAAGCTACATAAGTCTAAAAACTAAATGCCAAAAAAGACTGAAACAAGTCTCTTTAAAACCTGTAAATTAATAACAGATTTTGTGAAATTTTTAGAAAAACAAAACCGAATAAAAACAATACGTGTAAAAGCTTTAGTTTGCGTTTTTTAACTAATAATAAAACTTAATTCACATAAATTTCTCTCAAAGTGAATTAAAATTTACATGAGTTAACCAGCTGTAAATACCATAGTATTAGTTAAGTTACACGTCGTCAAAACGATACAAAAAAAGTATAACGCAAGCGTCACAGTAACCATGAAAAATTTCTGTCAAAATAAGTTATCGCATTGCGCATTAAATTTTGTAATTTATCATTATTTTCGTATAAAGCAAAACATACCGCCATATTAACAGCTTTTTAAAATCAAATATCAAGTTCTAAGTCCGAAAAACATTGAAAAATTCAGATTTAATATAAGGCGACTTTTAATATAACAAATACATTGAGAGCTAATTTGTTTTATGTAATAAATAGAAACATTAAAGAAAAAGTCGCCTTATATTAAATCTGAATTTTTCAATGTTTTTCGGACTTAGAACTTGATATTTGATTTTAAAAAGCTGTTAATATGGCGGTATGTTTTGCTTTATACGAAAATAATGATAAATTACAAAATTTAATGCGCAATGCGATAACTTATTTTGACAGAAATTTTTCATGGTTACTGTGACGCTTGCGTTATACTTTTTTTGTATCGTTTTGACGACGTGTAACTTAACTAATACTATGGTATTTACAGCTGGTTAACTCATGTAAATTTTAATTCACTTTGAGAGAAATTTATGTGAATTAAGTTTTATTATTAGTTAAAAAACGCAAACTAAAGCTTTTACACGTATTGTTTTTATTCGGTTTTGTTTTTCTAAAAATTTCACAAAATCTGTTATTAATTTACAGGTTTTAAAGAGACTTGTTTCAGTCTTTTCTGGCATTTAGTTTTTAGACTTATGTAGCTTTATACTATTCCATTTAATATAAGGCTTTTTTTTCGAAAGTTTGTTTCGTCTTTTGCTAGAATTTCCGCCTTTTAATGCATTGAATTCAATGTCATTTATTAAAGATATAAAACATTAAAAAATTTACTCATTTTAAAAGAAACGTCATGGTCTCCTCATAATATGAATAGAATTATTTTCATATCCAAAACTTCAATGTAATTTTAAGCAGTATACTATACAAAAATTAAGTCTGGGTAACTCCGTAAAATTGTATGGAACCTGAAAGAACCATATAAAATAGTGTGTTTTTCTTCTGTTTAAATTTTTTTAGTTAGACCTGATTTAATCACTTTTTTGGAAATTAGCTTTATTTGGAGTTTTGTTTTGTGCTTTATTTTTCTAGATTGATGGTTTATTTTTAAACAACAAAACCACACCATTGTAAATGGTTTTTCCAGGTTCCATACAATTTTACGAGGTTACCCAGACTAGTCTTTTCTCGCATTAAATTTTTGAAGTGATTGTAGCTTCATAGTAATCCATATAAAAAAGAGTTTTTTCTGTCTCGATTTTGATAAATTTCCGTCTATTGAAACATTGTACCCCGCAGCGCTCACACGTCACCCAAGATTTATTTCATTTTATTTTTTTAAATATTTTTATTGTTGCCATTTGGCTGCTAATTAGTGGTAAGAATTTTTTTTCGCTCTTTCCGTTGAAAATTAATAATTTTTATAAAAAGGTAAGGAATCATAATTTAAACCAAAAAAATAACCACAAGAGAATGTGTATTACTGAATGAAGTTACTTAATATGTAATTCAGTAAGGAAAAAAAAGTGTCACACAAGTACCCCAGTACCTAATGCGTAACTTAGAAAAAAACTGGTCGTTTTTCACATGAACAGAGGTTTAACTACGGGCAATAGAGCATATTCGAGAATGAAATTCAGGTGAGGGGGCAATTTAGCATCTACGTGCAAAAAATCAGCTCCAAATATTCTTTACAGGAAAAAATTTTTGGGGGACCCAAAAAAAAAAACAAAAACAAAAAAAGTTAAGCAAATTAAGCTTTTTAGTATGAAATTCAGGTATGTTTAGCAAAAGTTTTTAGGTTTTTAATATCAGAAAAATATGGGTAATATTTTAGTTATGTAAAATGTTTAGATTTTTAATTGGCTAAAAAACTATTAAAGGTTTTGTTGATTTCGATGACGCCATCAACAACGGTTAACCGCGCAGTGACTTAACCCATTTAATATAAGGGAAAGAGCGCTCCGCGCTCTTCCCTGATTATATAATATAACTATATAATTTTTAATGAGGTTTTAAACATTATAACTGGTAATTTGTATTGCCATTTGATTTATATTTCGCTGAAAAAACCAGCATGACTATATAATTAACACATACAATATATTTTTATTAAACCAATTTTTGAATAATACAAAACAGTGGTAAAACATCAATGTAACATACAGAAGACTGTATAATATTATTTTAGGTTTTTTTTTAATATTGGCAGATAATACTGTTAATGACATTGTGACATTGCTGGTAAAACCATAAGACAATAGCTTTTTAGTTCAGTATCGATTATTCTATTCGTAAACACTAGAGATTGAAGCAAAAAAGGGCCATGCATTATTTATACTGAAGTTATATGTGCGGCGTAAGTGTGTCTTAACTCTTAGCTTAGATAGTTTTTTTTAAAAAAACAATATAATAATATTGTTTTAATATGATACAAAAATTGTAATTCTGATAACTAACGGTAAAGTCTTCCAAGCTGAAATTAAAGGCGTAACCGCTCTCCGCCAGGAAGAAATAAACAATAAACGCCTGGGGTGGTATGCTGAAGGTTTAATCCGACTTAAAATTAATCTGAGATTAGCGATTGTCGACACACAGTAAACATACTAGCAGTATCGATTAGATAATCTAGTTTAACGAATTTAATCTGAGATTAGGTTTAATCTCAGATTAAATCGTCACTAACTCGAGATTAAATTATTAATTTATGCAAATTTTTAAACCACCTCCGGAGGTGGATTAAAAATTTGCGGGTTTTCCCCGCTAATCTCGGATTAGTGGCGATTTAATCTGAGATTAAGTCTATTAACTCCGTTAACCTAGATTATTCAATCAATACTGTTAGTATGTTTACTGTGTGTCGACAATCGCTAATCTCAGATTAATTTTAAGTCGGATTAAACCTTCAGCATACCACCCCGGTTAAAACCGGAGTAAATTTTTTCTATTGTTTTAAGTAATATGAATTTATTCAACGCGAGAGGTGGTAATATAATTTTTCCGTATTCTTAACCAGAAATAAAAATAGGGCAATTGATGAAGAACTTTAAGTCGCACGTTGCACTGGAACTTCGTTTATACATGGGTTGCATTCTGACACGCGGTTAAAAGTTATCCGGGGATAACTTTTTTACATGCTTAAGGATGCTAGTGAAAAATCAATTTTACCCAGGTTAAAGTCGGGTTAAATTTTTTCTATTGTTTTAAAATAAGAATTTATTTTACTTAAGAGGTGGATAAATATTTTTTCCCGTAGGATTAATTTAATAAAAAATAAAATACGCGCATTCACTAAATTTTTTACTTTGCGCGAGGTGGTTTTGTGGCGCAAGAAAAAAATTTAAAAAAATTTATTGCAATCATTTTCTGTCCCATATGCGGCAGTTTTATACATTCACAATATATATTTATTTTTCTTTATTTTGATTGGAATAGATTTATCGGGGTAAATATAAGTGTTTCTTCAGGATGCGACTCCCAGTTCTGGTGTCAACCAGAATAAATCTTCCGGGGGGGGAGTGGAAGATCTGTAATGAGGGCAGATCTATTCTACGACACTCGCTAGAAAAATGACTGGTAAACAAACCACGGTGGTAGAAGTGACGTTCTTGGCGACTTTAGCAAATTTGTATTTGCGTGACTTTTTTTAATAACCTTGGTTATACTTTGTAAAATGTTTCTTTTTTCAAATTTCTGTTTTTATATTGTTTTTTAAATAGTTTATAGTTGGTGTACGTGTAAAATAAACATTTTAATAAAAATTTTTAACTATAGTTATAAACTTTTATATTTAAAAAACACCTCCAACAGAAGAATGTGCGGCAATTCAATATGTTATTGAATGCATAACTTATTAAAAACAAAATTTATATTTTATGTTTAGTGCGTAGCTAAATTTTTTTTGGAAACTTCATTATATTTTTGTTGCAAAATCATTTTCAGAGCCAGTAATTTGATTGCTAATAACAAAAATATTGTTAATAATAAAAATATAGTTTTTACAATATTTAAAAATAAATCTAAGCTACATTGTATGTTTTATTATAAATTTTTTGCTTCCAGTGACAACTACATTTTGCTTCGATATATATTGGTTTGAGATTCAACTATTCTCGCCAATGCTCATAATTTTTTACAAAAAGATTTTTAACTGAATATAATATACTGTACCTTCAATAACTTAGGTGTTTTGATCTACTGATATAATTTTCGACATTCGTTTATCTAAAAAAAATCTTTAAAACATCGCGTTCACCATCATCATGATATCAATAAACATCAAAAATTCAACGCATTAATAAAAACAAAACCGAAAATATTAAATTTGTTATTTCCGATGAAGCGAATCTGAAATAATGTTAACTTTTTTAAACAAAAAAAATCAATAAATTCAATTAATAAAAAAACTGTTTTTCCACGTAAAAAACGAAGTCTTCCGGTGAAGCCTAAATATTTCTATAGTGAAACGGTTCGTAACCTATCGGCCGCATACTTTAAAAACTATTTTTAATAAAAAAAGAAAATTGGAAAATTGTCGTCTTTGGAAACTGAAATTTGCACGATAATTATTAATTTATCATTAAATTTTTTAATTCGATAACATTTTAAATTGTGGGGGGGTTTTGTTTGTTTTTTTGTTTGGGTTTTTTTTTGGTTTTTTTGTTGTGGTTTGGTTTTTTGTTTGTTTTTTGTTTGGGTTTTGATTTTAAAAAGCCGTTAATATGTACGTTTTGCTTTTCAAAATAATGATAAATTACAAAATTTAATGCGCAATGCGATAACTTATTTTGACAGAAATTTTTCATGGTTACTGTGACGCTTGCGTTATACTTTTTTGTATCGTTTTGACGACGTGTGACTTAACTAATACTGTGATTACAGCTGGTTAACTCCATGTAAAAGTTAATCCACTTTGAGAGAAATTTATGTGAATTAAGTTTTCTCATGGTTAAAAACGCAAACTAAAGCTTTGCGCGTTGTTTTTATTCGATTTTGTTTTTCTGAAAATTTCACAAAATCTGTTATTAATTTACAGGTTTTAAAGAGACTTGTTTCAGTCTTTTCTGGCATTTAGTTTTTAGACTTATGTAGCTTTATACTATTCCATTTAATATAAGGCTTTTTTTCGAAACTTTGTTTCGTCTTTTGCTAGAATTTTCGCCTTTTAATGCATTAAATTCAATGTCATTTATTAAAGATATAAAACATTAAAAAATTTACTCATTTTAAAAGAAACGTCATGGTCTCCTCATGATATGAATACAATTATTTTCATATCCAAAACTTCAGTGTAATTTTAAGCAGTATACTATACAAAAATTAAGTCTGGGTAACTCCGTAAAAATTTATGGAACCTGAAAGAACCATATAAAATAGTGTGTTTTTCTTCTGTTTAAATTTTTTTAGTTAGACCTGATTTAACCACTTTTTTGGAAATTAGCTTTATTTGGACTTTTGTTTTGTGCTTGATTTTTTCTGGATTGATGGTTTATTTTTAAACAACAAAACCACACCATTGTAAATGGTTTTTCCAGGTTCCATACAATTTTACGAGGTTACCGGACTAGTCTTTTCTCGCATTAAATTTTGGAGTGATTGTAGCTTCATAGTATTCCATATAAAAAAAGAGTTTTTTCTGTTTCGATTTTGATAAATTTCCGTCTATTGAAACATCGCAACCCGCAGCGCTCGCACGTCACCCAAGATTTATTTCATTTTATTTTTTTAAATATTTTTATTGTTGCCATATGGCTGCTAATTAGTGGTAAGGATATTTTTTCGCTCTTCCCGTTGAAAATTAGTAATTTTTATAAAAAGGTAAGGAATTATAATTTAAACCAAAAAAATAACCACAAGAGAATGTGTATTACTGAATGAAGTTACTTAATATGTAATTCAGTAAGGAAAAAAAGTGTCACACAAGTACCCCAGTACCTAATGCGTAACTTAGAAAAAAACTGGTCGTTTTTCACATGAACAGAGGTTTAACTACGGGCAATAGAGCATATTCGAGAATAAAATTCAGTTGAGGGGGCAGTTTAGCATCTACGTGCAAAAAATCAGCTCCAAATATTTACCACGAGAAAAAATTTTTGGGGGACCCCAAAAAAAAAAAAACAAAAAAAAGTTAAGCAAATTAAGCTTATTAGTATGAAATTCAGGTATGTTTAGCAAAAGTTTTTAGGTTTTTAATATCAGAAAAATATGGGTAATATTTTAGTTATGTAAAATGTTTAGATTTTTAATTGGCTAAAAAACTATTAAAGGTTTTGTTGATTTCGATGACGCCATCAACAATGGTTAACCGCGCAGTGACTTAACCCATTTAATATAAGGGAAAGAGCGCTCCGCGCTCTTCCCTGATTATCAGCATGTTATTTATTCATAAAAACTAAATAATAGAATGTAAAATTTTTTGCACAATACAATCGTTGTAATTGTTGCAATAAAAAAACAGCTCATTACAGAGAGTAAGCACATAAATAATAAAGATAACAGGTTATCTAAACTAAAAAAAACAAACAATTTTTTTAAACTAATCAAATCACTCAAAAATTTCTACAAGAAGAATTAAACGCTATCAGCAAAAACTAAGGATTTTGTAACATTATATTTGAAGAAAACTAAGAGCTGGTTCATACCGAAGTGACAAGTGACAGTGTATGCGTTGCATTTGTCACGTGTCACTTGTCATAACTTTGACACATACGCCCTATGTGTCCCTTCCGTGAAAACTCAAAGTGCAAGCGTTAATAAACGGAGACAATCTTTCCTCTTCGCTTCTCCGGCCTATGGTGTAATGGATAGCGCGCCAGAGTCGATTTTGGAGGTTACGGGTTCAATTCCTGTAGCGGCCAAATTTTTTAATAAATTTGGTGGCCTAAATTTTTCAGCGCTTGTTTATTTTCGCTTCTACTTTGGGTCGTCACATCACGTTGTGAACCAACCCTAATTGTTTGATTTAAAACAGTTATCAGATTACGTTCATAAATAAGATCTTAATCATAAAACACTAAACTTCTATTTAAGGCAATATTTACAAAGTTTTCTAGCAAATCTTTTCTTGGTTATAGACATCCGGGTCAGACTATTAACTACCGTCTAAATTAGCCGGTTGTTAAAAACGCATTTTTCATACCAAAAATTAATGTTAAATTTCAATAAATTTGTTGCTGTAAATAAAAATAAACGATTTTACAACGCTAAAATTAAGAAACTAATAAAAATTCATGTAATATAAATAAAAGGGTTATAATAACTGCTCGCATTTGAAATAAATATTTATCATGTTGTGAAAAAAATATTAATTTTTATCATTGAAAGCAGAAAATTAATATGATTTTTTGGATTAAAAAATCCATTTCGATCAATAACCGGCTAATTTAGCTGCTAGTTAATATGCCGTTAGTGGACCGGTCCTGGCGACTAAAAAATGTTGAATTCCATAAAATTTTCCATTTTTTGCACAATAAATAGTGAGTCCATACTTTTACTGAAACAAAACCACATGCAGTTTTTATCAGCCATTATGTCCAATATTCACAGTAAACAGTTTTTGGTTTTCAAGGGACGTAAATATTTTTTAACTAACCATATCGATAGTTTCTATGGAATGAACAAATTCAAAATGTACCACAAAAAGCTGCAAAAGGAGTGGCAATTTTTGATGAAAATTTTCCCTTAGTCATAAAAATGCACTAATAAATCGTTGACTGCACTACTGTTTCCTGGTGTAAAATCCTAATTCACAACTATATTTTTGTTTCTTCTTCTATGGCAACAGAGCGCAGGTTATTTCAATAGTCTTTAGTCACTTCACAGTATCGCATACTTTTAAACAAAATCATATGAGAAAGATGCACAAGTTATTCTCAGCTTTGAATACAATCACAATCCTGTATGGTCAGTCCATTCCTATAACATCTTGGTTCTGGAACCGGGGTAGTACTAATGAACCATATTCACCACAAACCGATTGGCCCATTCCTTATTTTATAAATCTTCTTCCGACGACGGACTCTTGGTTCCTGTGGCGCCCATCGCGGTCATTGTGGTCGGGTTGACGAATATACCCAGAGTGTCCACTGGCACTGGGAATATGATGGTGGAATTGTGCTCGGCGGCGATGCTGTTCAGAGTCTGCAGATGGCGCAACTGGAGCGCGACTGGGGATTGGGCGATGACGTCAGCGGCCTCCCTCAGGGCTCGGGACGCCTTCTGCTCCCCTTCGGCCGCGCAGACCTTGGCCCGGGCGTTTCGGTCCGCCTCCGCCTCGGCGGCCATCGCCCTAAAAGAAATTAACACATTATCAAACAGTTTATAAAGAAAAGCCACTTAGAACCGAGCTATTTTAGAGTCACTCCAAAGCCTGAAAGTGAAGCAGACCTAAGCCTAAGCCATAAATTAAAGTTAGAAACTTATTTAACTCTAGATTATAAAAATTCAAATGCACCTCCGCCGCGCACACCTTAGCCTATGCGCTTTGGTAAACATTGGTTTGTCTAAGAGAAACTAAACCTACCTAGTTAGTTGGGCTTGCACGCGAGTATCTTTGACCATTCCTTTCATAGCATATTATTTTTGTGGATTTGTAAATATTGTTGGTGATGGTTACCAGGTGCATTGCCTTCATATATAGCAAACTAAACCTACCTTGTGAGTTGGCTGGCCGGCGAATATCTTTGACTTCCACACACTCCACCTTTATGCCCCAGTTCTCAGTGCTCTCATCTAAGAAACACTTAATAAGGGTTGCAATGATTTTGATGCATCAAATATCCTAGCTATCCAGTGCATTCTTTTCATAACATCGCAATTTTATAGATGTAAATATTGGTTTGCCAATGGTTATGTGGTGCATTGCCTGCATATCAAGGAAACAAAACCTACCTAGTGAGTTGAGCTGGTAGGCGGATATCCTTGACCTCTACACGTTCTACCTTGATGCCCCAGTTCTCAGTGCCCTCGTCCAGAATGCTTTCAATGAGAGTGGCGATGGCTTCCCGCTCCGTCAGCATTTCCGCCAGGGTTTTCATCCCCAACGCATTTCGCAGTGTCGTCTGCGCCAAGAGTTTTGTACTGTAGATGGCGTCGTCCACGTTGTTCACGGAAGCTATTGGATCTTGGGTTCGAAAGTACACCGGGCAGATTACAATTTAAAATTACAGCGTATTATTATGTACTCTACCGTTTTTAATGTTGCTGTCAGTAATTTAGCTAGTCAGCCCAATTTCAGTAATTTGCGTCAGTTAGTCCGATTTTAATGGTGTGAAAAAGTTGCATTCTTATAAAAATTTACGAAAACAGCGAAATACGGCAGAAATATTTATTTTTTAGCGCTGCAAGTAAATCTCCACCAAAAAAGTTACCTTTCTGGACTTATTTGAACTTAGTTATTTCAAGAATACCATCAAAAATAATATACCACTAATTTTTACCTCTGAGTAATAAACGCTGAGACATACGCCATTTTTAAGTACTATTTTAATCGCCTTTTTTCTGTTTTAAATCATGCAAATTAATAAGAATAGGCCATTAAAACATTTTAACCAAAATTTTTAAACTCTGGCAAATAACTCAAATTATTTTAATAACCTTGAATTCGTTATTTAATATTTCGTTGCAACCTTGAATTTCTCGTAACTGAAATACAGATTTGAAAAATTCGTTGACAATTGTTGATTTCTCCTGATTTTTTAATTGCGAAAAACCGAGGAAAAAATTATGAACGTACTACTTATTATATTTAACCTCCAATTAGCTGCACGCAATTTATGTTTATACAAATTAAACGACACCGTAATCAAATTATTTACTACATGAGATTCTTGAATGTACCCATGTTCAAATTGTGTTTTATTTGAACACGGGTGCATTTCTGATTTATAATTAAAAAAGGTTAGTGTGGTTTTAGTTGAAATATAAATCATTATTCGCAAAAATTTATAGCAAGACGATAGCAATTTTATGTCATAATTCGCTCATTATTATAAAAATATCATTTAACTATAGGATTTAGCGCTTTCTTTCGGCCTAAATTTTTCTATAATTTTTTAGATTAACAAAATTACAAAGGTTATTTTGTAAATTTCATATTAGTAGCTAAAAAAATATGCGACTCTCGTTTTTTTGTTTACTTCAATAATCGCTCGGAATTGTTTTTCGTCTTTCAAATCGACTAATCAGCGTAGTGGTAGCAGAAATCATGTATGGGCACGCTTGCAACTTTACTTGAGGTTGTAAAAATCCTAAATGAGTTCGCAATTGCGCAATTTGACCAGTCCTTACAGTACGCATGCTCTCTTCTGTGCGTGGGGACCAATGATCGCAAACAACTTGAAATGACTCACTTTACACTGCGCCGTTAAAATAGACGGCAGCAAGTATTTCACGGCTATGTTAAATGTCAACTTACCACTAAATAATCTTAACCAAAATCGATTTTAAACGTATAAAAAAACAAAATTTAAACAAAAATACAAGCGTTGATTACAAAATGCATACATATACAAGAGATTTTTTTACACTAAAAACCAATTCATATAAAATAATCTTATATTAGCAATGATTTTTTAAAGTTTTCTTTAAAAACAGGTAAAAAGATGTGTGTTTTTTTTAAAAAGGCGAAAATTAGACCACGCCTACGTTCTCAGCTACGAGTATTTTACCTATAATAATAATTTTCTTTAGTGCAATTCTATGCTTTAACTGGCCTTTCATGAAAACGCTTGCAAACTTTGGATTTACAAATCTCCACCTTTTTTTGTAAAACACATGACAAAAGACTTGTAATGCAGCGAGATTAACTCCGCTCAGCGAAAAAAGTGCTCGCTGCGCTGATATTGATTTGTTCTTAAGTTTGATAAACTGTCTCGCATATCCTTTATCATGCATTTTAAAAAAAATAGGCGGAAACGTTCAAAACAAAAATTCACAAGTGTCTTCAAAAAACAGGCACCAGGTTTAATTCAGTTAATATTAAATTGTAATCTCCCAATACCACAGCATCAACGGAGACTGTTACTGAATCTTTGGACAGTATTTCCTGAGGTGGAACGGCGTATGACGCCACGCGGAGATCGATTTTCCGGTAATTATCAATGCAAGGAATAATGAAAACCATACCGGGACCCTTGGCCGCTCCGTCCAACAAACGACCGATGCGGAATATGACCACTCTTTCGTATTCCTGAGCGACTTTCAGACAAACAAACATGCTAAACGAGATGTAAATATACTTTAATAATAAACTGTAATAATAATATAAAAAAGTTTTTTATAAACCTTTCACTTGTTTTGAAGTTCAAAAAGAGAGGTTTTAAATTACTATATTGCAGTTTATTTGTTTTTTTATCGTCTTAGGCGTAAAATTCTTAATCGCACAACTAAAAACGTAATTTATCTGGTTTTTAACAGATTTACGTTCTGCTTTACAATTCATTTTTTAAACTTATTTAAAAAATTTTATGAAAATTTAAATAATAAAATTTTGTGAAGTAACTTAATGTAAAAAAATTATTTATACAGAAATCGTGTTATTTTCAAGAATACATGAAAATTAATTAATAAAGGAAAAACGAATGAGAAATAAAGAATAAATTATACGGGCTATGTGTGAATCCAACATAAATGCATATGTATGTATATGTTATGCATACGTATGCATAAATTCATATGCATACGTATGCATATTTTTTTTAGTTATATGCATACGTATGCATTTTTCCGCAAAGTATTTGCATACGTAAAAATATGCAGACGTATGCATATTTTGAAAATTAAAAAAAGTTTTTTTTTTTTGTTCTTTGATAAAATATGCATATTTTCCAAATTATATGCATACGTATGCATTTTTCCGGAAAAGATATGCATACGTATGCATATTTTTGCAACTTTTATGCATACGTATGCATATAAGTTAGAAAAAAATGCATACGTATGCAAAATTTCAAAAAAAATTCCATACATTTGCATAACCTTTGCGGAAAAACGCATATGTATGCATATAACCAAAAAATATGCATACGTATGCATATGAATTTATGCATACGTATGCATTTAGGTTGGATCCACACACAGCTGTATAATTTGTTCTTCATTTCTCATTCTTCTTTTCTTTATTAATTAATTTTCATGTATTCTTGTCATTTTGTTATATTTCTGTTTTTAGATTAGGGTATATTATTTTATTACTTGTTTTTTACGTTTGAGGCAGTTACAGAAAATGAACAATTTCAGATTAGCGTATCCTTCCAATCGAATTCAAATAATCTTATTTGAATTCGATTGGAAGGATACGCTAATCTTTGCACATTCTTTACAAAAAATATAGTATAAAACGAAAGCTTTTAGTACAGTGTTATATAAAACAATAATTTTTTCCTTGGGAATCGATTTTATTTCTGAGGGTTCTAATTAAAACGCGTTCTAATTGAAGCCATATGGCCCTTATTAGGACAGCTCTAGAACAGTATATGTGTCAGAGCAG
>JASAMX010020883.1:0-45209 GCA_030248175.1 Microlaimidae sp. YZB2_3 | reverse complement strand
CTTTTAGAAAAAAACATAAAGCAATAACTAATATTTGTATTTTGTGTGACAATTTAAAGCTTCGCGTTATCAAACAAAAAAATTTTACATAATTTTGACTTACAATAAACAATGCCTGCTGCAAGCCTTTCTTCTTCTTCATCAGTCAGCGTTTCTGCTCTGGTTATCAATAGTCTTAATGGCCCACAAGGTGCTAACACGGCGAACAAATCTAAATATTTAATTATTATGCTGCAGATTTTTTATTAGTTTTCGCATTTGCAATGTACTGTCACTGTCAGACTGTTTTCATACGGTATAATGTTAAAATATATAATTACCTGAATTTAAAAAGTTTAAACAAAAAAACACCCGCGACTAAGGTAGGGAAAAGCACAAGTTGGTAACCCGAAAAAAAGCAATACAAGCAAGATGGAAAAAAATTACACCCCCTAAAACCTGCCTGGTTAATACTTTGTTTAATGTGTAAATGGGACAAAATAAAAAACTTCCATGTTGAGTGATTTCAAGGCGTTTTTTGTTTTTTTCTTTTACATCCTTGGCATTTCGACCCACAGAAAAAGTACAAAAAAATTTAAATTTTAAAAACCTGTTGTTAAATTACCTAAAATTTGAGCTTTTGATTTTTTATATTACTTTAATTTTTTTCTTAATGATCAGATAACAGAACTAATATTTTACTATGCATAGTTTATGCAAAAATTTTAATTACTACTGTTTTAATCATTTCATTTTTCTTTTTTTTGCTTTTTTTCTATTCTTTTTTTCATCATCAAAATTGCGACTTAATTCCGCCAACATAATCTATAATAAAATAAAATTCTAACAAAATATCAACATAGCTATCTAAAATGACTTTAAAGGCTCAAATAGAGAGTTTATTTTCATCGGTTTTAAAACTTTTCTTGAATGCATCCAAAGAATCGACAGTTACTTGAGACGGGAGTAGATTGTTCCAAGGCATAACTACTCTATTTGCAAAAGAAAATTTCCTTGCATTCATTCGACTTTTTTCAACAGCCAATTTAAAGGGATGACCAGGGGTGGGCTGCAGGTTAAACTTAAAAAATCATTGGCTTGCAAATTGTTTAAGCTATGTATAATTTTAAATCACTCGTATAAATCAGTTTTGTCTCTTCGGTCCTTTAATCTTTCTAAACCTAGGTAATCCAGCTTTGTTCATAACCAACAGGTAACAACTTGCATTTATAAAACAACCTCCTAGTGAAATTTTGTCGCATTTTTTCCAAAATGTTTATATTTTTTGAAAATAATGGTTCCAAATACGGGTGTGCATTGCCGGGAAATTTAATTTTAGCCGCGCCTTAGCTTTAGTACTAAAGGTTCAAAAATCGTTTAGCCCTAGCTTTAGTACTAAGCCCAAAAAAGGCTTAGTACTAAAGCACTTTAGCCTTAGCTTTTGCCAAACTGACAAATATGGACATATTCGTAAATTTTAAATATTATCACTGTTTTAAGGTAATACTTAGCATTACATTGTTAAGTTTACAGTAAAAAATTCAACATTAAAGATGTTTTTAACGTTTATTCGATTAGATTTTAATTTTATTTTGTAAAAAATATTATTTTAGGGTTAATTTTATAGTTTTAAAATGTGTTTTGTTTTGGTGTACACGTCAAGATTTTAAGGACGTTCAAGGGAAATAGTCATGATAGTATTTGTGATACGTCATAAATGTTTTTTGATCTGTGGGAATGGTTGTGGGTGGAGCTGTTTTAGCCAGATTCAGGCGCTTGAAGGAAGGGAAAATCTCTTTGTTTTTATCTTTAAGCGCTACGCTGGCTAACGAAGTGATTCTATCAACCTTTTGTATAACTCTGTTGAGAAATATTTTTAACACTGAAGAACCATTTAAAGGGAAGCCTGTACATTAAATAAAACATATAATTGCACCAACCGAGATTAATCCTTATCAATCGGGGTCTCGAACCTACCTAACTCAACTTTGGTATTTGAGTGCCTTTCACTACAAGGCTACAACATTTTAAAACTATAAAATTAACCCTAAAATAATATTTTTTACAAAATAAAATTAAAAATCTAATAAATAAATTGCTAAAAACATCTTTAATGTTGAATTTTTTACTGTAAACTTAACAATGTGATGCTCGTTTTACCTTAAAACAGTGATAATATTTAAAATTTACGAATATGTCCATATTTGTCAGTTTGGCAAAAGCTAAGGCTAAAGTGCTTTAGTACTAAGCCTTTTTTGGGCTTAGTACTAAAGCTAGGGCTTGGACTGACTGAACCTTTAGTACTAAAGCTAAGGCATTAAAATTAAATTTCCCGGCAATGCACACCCGTATTTGGAACCATTATTTTCAAAAAATATAAACATTTTGGAAAAAATGCGACAAAATTTCACTAGGAGGTTGTTTTATAAATTCAAGTTGTTACCTGTTGGTTATGAACAAAGCTTGAATTACCAAGGTTTAGAAAGGGGCTAAAGGACCGAAAGAACAAAACTGATTTATACGAGTGATTTAAAATTATACATAGCTTAAACAATTTGCAAGCCAATGATTTTTTTTGCAAGCCAAAGTTTAACCTGCAGCCCACCCCTGGTCATCCCTTTAAATTGGCTGTTGAAAAAAGTCGAATGAATGCAAGGAAATTTTCTTTTGCAAATAGAGTAGTTATGCCTTGGAACAATCTACTCCCGTCTTAAGTAACTGTCGATTCTTTGGATGCATTCAAGAAAAGTTTTAAAACCGAATTAAATAAGCTCTGTATTTGAGCCTTTAAAGTCATTTTAGATGGCTATGTTGATATTTTGTTAGAATTTTATTTTATTATAGATTATGTTGGCGGAATTAAGTCGCAATTTTGATGATGAAAAAAAGAATAGAAAAAAAGCAAAAAGAAAAAAAAAATGAAATGATGAAACAGTAGAATTAAACTTTGCATAAACTATGCATAGTAAAATATTAGTTCTGTTATCTGATCATTAAGAAAAAAAATTAAGAATATAAAAAATCAAAAGCTCAATTTTGGGCAATTTAAGACAGGTTTTTAAAATTAAAATTTTTTTGTACTTTTTCTGTGGGTCGAAATGCCAAGGATGTAAAAGAAAAAAACAAAAAACGCCTTGAAATCACTCAACATGGAAGTTTTTTTATTTTGTCCCATTTACACATTAAACAAAGTATTAACCAGGCAGGTTTTAGGGGGGTGTAATTTTTTTCCATCTTGCTTGTATTGCTTTTTTCGGGTTAGAGACTGGTGCTTTTCTCTACCTTAGTCGCGGGTGTTTTTTTGTTTAAACTTTTTAAATTCAGGTAATTATATATTTTAACATTATACCGTATGAAAACAGTCTGACAGTGACAGTACATTGCAAATGCAAAAACTAATAAAAAATCTGCAGCATTATAATTAAAAATTTAGATTTGTTTGCCGTGTTAGCACCTTGTGGGCCATTAAGACTATTGATAACCAGAGCAGAAACGCTGACTGATGAAGAAGAAGAAAGGCTTGCAGCAGGCATTGTTTATTGTAAGTCAAAATTATGTAAAATTTTTGTGTTTGATAACGCGAAGCTTTAAATTGACACAAAATACAAATATTAGTTATTGCTTTATGTTTTTTTCTAAAAGTTTTCTTAGAGTTAAATGAGCGAAGAGAATGAGGTTTTTGTTTTAACCTAAAAGATATATTGCAAAAACTGTAAAATAAAATGCTAAACGAATACTTAAAAAATACTGAAAAAATTAAAATTACCATTTTTTGCATGCGATACACTATGAAGTCCGTCGCAGCTTGGTAAAACAAGGCACTTCAATAGACGACATTGTAATCAGTTTTGATCGTTATCTGCTAAAAATAGTTTACAGGTCAACTTAAAATTTAGATATAGATCAACAACTAAATCAAGGGATTTAGTTGTTTTTAAATTAATAGATTTGTATTTTTTTTTTTCAAACACGACAGATATTAAATAGGTCTTTTAGAAATTTCAATAAGTCTGTTAAAAAATCACTGCTAGAATAAATTTTCAGGCTAGCATATCTCGCTAACAATACGGCTGATTTAGACGATAAATATAGTAATGTTAAATTGTATTAAATTTTATACACTCAAAAAATTTTGTATAAATCAACTCTATTGTTAGTGAGATATGGTCACCTGAAGTTTTTACGGTTTCAATTATTTTTTTGATTAGACTTTAATTTGTTGTGTGCGTTAATAATCTTTCTGTAAAAAAATTGCGCAGAACTGTATAATAATAATTAAAATACATATCATTTTCCATTATGGGAATACTACCACTACAAATCCTTATGTATTCACATAACCTAATTAAACAAAATATACTAACGACATACTTTGTTTTTAAAATTGTGCAAGCCTTAGGGTACCGTTGACTTAATGTAGCAATAGTATACCATAACTATTTGTTTATGGAATCTGCAAATACTACACAAATTTATTGTTTTTAAGTTTTAGAGTAATTTGTACAATTTTTTAGCAGCCGGAGTTTTAATGGTTAGCAAAAAAGATAATGAAATCAAAAATGACCACGAAAATGATGATTCAGGTTTCTTTGATATTAATTAATCAATTTAAAAAAACCTTTAAAAAATTGGAAAAATTAGCCACAAAGTCAGCTGCGTGTTTTTACTTATGAGGTGTTAGCAGTGATGACAAAGATGATATATTGCGTGAAAGTTCTCAATATAATTGAGTTTAGACCAACTTCTTTTGTAACGTTTTCTAAAATCCATAAAATTTTATTTAATTTCAAATTTACGTATAAATCCAGTTTATTCCGTGAGGTAAAAAAGGCTAAATTCGTATAACAACCTGTCCACTATGGTGAAAGTATATCGTTAAATTGTTACAGTTGCGAAAAATTATTTATTTATAGCTCAGTAAAAAGTTTGGCTTTACTGAATAACGTGAATTAATGTAAAATAAAATTTACGCTTCTCTTGGTTTTTTAAAATTTTTTACTAATTTCAATTCAATACAAAATTTTTTGTAGAAATTTAAGATTGTGCGTTATGTATCAATATTCCGATTTATTCGTCAATTTTAAAGCGTATTCAAAAATATTTTTAAAAAAATCATTACATTTTATTTCAATATAGAAAATTTGATATAAACATTTAAGATTGTACGTTGTGTATATAAATTTGAATTAGTGGTTTTTTTAAAGTGTATTTAAAAAATTGAAACTGGAAAAACTAATGTAAAGATATTTTGCTAACAATAAAATTAATTTTGACGATAATTATATCAACGTATCAAAGATTATCATTATACTCTAATAGAACTTTGTACAAGTCAACCTTGGTATACACACCTGAAAATTTTTTCCAGTTTCAATCATTTTTAAACAGACTTTAGGTAAAGTCTAACTTTATTTCTGGAAAACTAAAAAATATTTTTAAAATCACAACAGCGAACCGATTACCGTCGCAACACATCACAGTAAACAAAACAAGGTTTAATAGAACTGACCCAAAGGTTTATCAAAAATAAGCGCTAAAAAGGCCACCACCTAGTCGGTTTTTTAAAATTTTCAAGAAGCTATCTGTAACTTGTTGATTTGATAAAGAGTTCCATTTTGAAACAACTGCTGAAACGCTCCACAACGCCCATGACATGAAAAAATTTACTGTGTTTTGTTTTCCCTCTCTGTTTACCAGCATAGAAGATGCAGCAACTACAAACAATGCATACATGGTGACATAACAAACAATACTAATCTTAACACTTTTATTTTTAAATATGTATTTACGCAAACATTACTATATACAAAGTGATCGTCACCTCAGTGACTTGTTACTTAACAAAACTGAGGTGAATGGCCCAATACCCAATATTAAAAAAAAAATTTCTAGCGTTTATTTTGCTTTTTTGTACCTTTAATTTAAAAGCATGTCTTTTTGTAGAATTAAGATTGAAATAGAAAACATCATTAGGATTTAGTTTCTTTTTTCGAGTTTGTTATTTTATAACACTCTGAAAGATCAACAATATAACGCCGATCAGTTGGCGTTTTAAATTTATGTTAATTTTTTTAACATATATATCGGTCATACTTATAAATTTGTATTACTATAATCGTCACTGCGTGAGTGCAAAACTTAACATATAGGCAAACACACAACGAGTTAAAACTATACAAAACCTTAAAAGAATTAAGTTTAGTTTAAAAATGGGTTTGCTTGTATAATACTCTATTTAATATACCAAATCATCGAAGTCAGGTGGCCAGATGCAATTTGTCTATAATTAAAGTTTTGCAATGTTTTTAGAAATAATTCGACTGGGGCTTGGTGATTTTATATTTTACAGTTTGTTAGTTGGAAAAGCATCCGTAGATGGTGACTGGAATGCAACAATTGCTTGTTCTGTTGCGATTCTTATGGTATTTTTTTTTATTTTCTTAAAATCCATTAACTCTCAAACCAATTACATTTTGTTTCAATTCCGACTTGTTTTATATTACCGATAAAAATTACATCATTTTCCTATAAATCCTTCATGGAGGGTGGGGCTTTGAGCTAAAATTCTATCCCAGCAATATTGTTGATATAGCGTTTTGGACAATCAAATGGATTTATGCATCCATAGCCATACCCGGCCCAATGAGGCTATAAAAAATGAAATAATTCACATATAAAAAACGTATTTTTTGTTTTCTAAAGGATTTCAAATTGTATGTTAATTTTCGTTCAAAATAAAATTTTCTTTTTGTTTTGTGCTTCATCATGTTTTCTTATTTTAGGGACTTTGTTTGACATTGTTATTGCTTCCTGTTACTGGAGAAGCGTTGCCTGCTCTTCCAGTAAGCATTTCGGCGGGACTTGTTTTCTATTTTCTAACTTCATTTTTGGCTAGTCCGATGTACGAGATTTTTGCCTTCGCACAAATTATGATATGAATTTGAAGTATTATAAATACAGAAACAGTATCTTTGAATTTCATTTGTATTTATATATAGTTTTGGGATTTAATTTATATGTATTTGTTTACAGGGTTGCATATTATTTATCAGTTATCATTTGGTCTTGCGTCAAAAGGCGGTTTACTACAATCCTGAATATAGATTGGATTAAATGGCTTGCAAATTGACCAACAAAGTTGTGTTAATTAGCAGTGGCTAAATTCAACGTGATAGATTTTTAATTGCCCATGAAATTCTGAAATGCGATTGCAAATTAAAATTTGTTGAGAAAACTTTGTTTTAATCAAAAAGATACATAAAAAGTGTTTGATTTTAGCAAAACTGAAATCAAGCTAAATTTTATCATAATAATTTTTATTTATGCCTTCTAAAAATTGAACCTTGAAGGAAATATTGCAAACGCATTATATTTATAGTCAATCAAAAACAATTTCATGTACAATTTATCCAGTTTATGGTAAATTTAGCCTTAGTGTTGTGATAACTACTTAAGTAGTTAACTACTTAACTACTTAACTACCATAATTTTGGCTAACTACTTAACTACCTACTTTCTTTTCTAAAAGTAGTTAACTACCTACTTAACTACCTACTTTCCAAAATTAAAGTAGTTAATACAAGTAGTTAACAAAGTAGTTACAAAGTAGGCAGAAAGTAATTAGTGATGTAGGCAGTCGCACATATATTACCCATGTGACAGTGTCTATCCACGGTATTTTGCACGCGCTGAGTGTCTTTAATCAAAATCCATAGCTGGAAACTCAATATTTATTTTATACACAAGGTGCTTTATAGTTTATGAACCTAATTCAAAATGTAGTAATGCTTAAAATAAAACCAACAACACAAAAGTGCTACTGCTCTATTTTTTTATAACACCTTTCATTCTGTGTGAAAACTGAAAAGTTTAGTTTTTCAACTACGTCATAAAGTTATTGTTAAAATAAATTTTAATAAGACAAATTTTTATTGTTTTTCTAGTTCAAATAAAACAAAAATCTGTTTGGTTGTTTGCTTTTTTAAATACAATGCATTTAAGTATTAAAGTATTTAATGTTTAATTGTTTAATGTATTTAAGTTTTTAAATTAAAAAAAGACCAGAAAATTATATTTTTTAAACAAGTATTAATCATATTTATTATGATTCCAATGTATAATTTAAAAAATCTTTTAGTAAAGAAACTATTTGAAAGCAATGATAATTTCGTTAAAGTAAATATTGAACTTAAATGAAATTTGGACTCTCCCGCTTCCATTGTCCAACAAGATGGTATAAATAAGACAAACAATTTTAATACATCATCTTTTTTGAAGTCCACCCCAAGTGGACTTTTAAAAACAAAAAATACTGTGTGTTGTGTTGGATATTGTATGGGATTATTTTGATTACCTGTTTAACTCATAATTTTACTGTCTTTTGTATAAATCTAAAGTACTTTAAAATCCAAGCATAAGGATAAAGCAAAAAAAATTTTGCAAGAAACCGGGAAAAAAGTGCTGCAGTAAAATAACAAAAAACTAATAATTGGACCTAAAGTTTAGATATATTTGTAAACTCTAACACATCAGCACAATTATAAAATAAAGCGGGTGAAAAATACAAAGCGTTTTTAAATAAGCAATACGTCAGCAAAGCATAAGTTAATTTAGCAAGCAACTATTTTTTGTAAACGATTTCCTGAATTTTATATTATATAACCTGTCCAGCCGTCTCATAAAGTACTGTTTAACATAAGGAACTGGCAAAAAACCAATAAAATTTGGAAATAGTTAATTATTAAATCTGTAACAAAGTATTTTAAACGTAAAGAATTTAAATTTTTAGTTCTACTAAGACTTTCATATAATTATTCACTTAAAAAATTAACTACTTAACTACCTACTTAACTACTTACTACTTAACTACCTAGTTCAAAAATTTCAAGTAGTTAACTACCTACTTACTACCTACTTGTAATTTAATTTAACTACTTAACTACCTACTTATAATTTAAAAGTAGTTAATTACCTACTTAACTACCTACCTTGATTTTTGGCCAACTATCACAACACTATTTAGCCTATGGTCCAATAATCCCTGGCGTTTTTGTACGTAAATGTTTTACTAACCAAACATTCATATTTAAATTTTTGTTCCACGATTTTTTCTTTATTTGTTCAAATTTGCTCGTTTCATTACGACTATTTGAGATCAAAACGCGGTGTGTGGTTTTTTCAAGGAAAAATGATGTAATTATTATAAATTGTAAGAATTACTGTATTACTGTCTTCTGTAAAAATAGTTTTTGATTCGATACCAAATGTTTAAATTATGGTGCTGTTGTAAAAAAGTAATTAATATAAAATGTGCAGGATCTAATAAGAATATGTAATTTGAGAAAAAAAATTATTAAATACTCCCGTATGTTAATCCTTACCAGCGTTTTTATGTGTTCTGAAAAAAGATGGACGGATGTATTTTATTGGTTTTTTATGCAAGTTGTCTTGATTTGTTTTTCCTTAGTTTTCACTTTAAACGGATTTTCACTTTAGTTAATTTTGAATTTCCAAATTAACGTGGTCACTCCGCAATTTTATATTTACTTTTTTCACCTTACAAAGTTTTAGGTGGGACAAAACCCAACATACGAAAAAATCATTAGGTAGTTATTTTTATTTTTGAGACAAGTAGACGCAACAAAAAAAGGCCAGAAGCTTCTTCATGCATATTTAAACCTAAAAACTTTTTGCTTAAATTACAAAATAATATGCAAGCGACTATATAATAATGTGCAGATTGTGTCAAAATAAAAAAAATGTAAACATTTATATTGTTTCATTTATTCCCTCATTTTAATAATTCTTTTGTTGCTAAATATTTTACTGCTATATTATTTTTGTTGATGGTTAGCTATGTAAACTTAAGTTAGTCTTGGTGGAGCTTGATATCAGTATCACAGGTGGTAGAGAGTACGAAGTTTTTTTAGGTGGAATAGAGGTAACGCAAATAATTTTAAAAATGTATTACCAATTTAGTATTCTTTTCTTAAATTTTTTAAGTTAGGTAAATTAGACTAAAGTGGAATAAACCGATTAATAGATATTAGATAACCTAATCAATAAGTATTACGAAAATGTGCATGCGTTATTCAACATAATACGCAGCAAAACTTTACGCAGATAGAAAAAATGAATAAAAAAATTATTCTAATTTTAAAAAAACAGCTCAGTGATAAAGTTACCGTGACGGTAACGCGTCGATAATACAAAAAAAGAACAAAAACGTTGAGGTGCTCAATAATTTGTTGTTGAGATTATCTATTTGTTAACGAGATTAAAAAGCTATAACCAATAGTTTTTTTCTGTAATTATTTTTTATGTAATAAATATGTGTATTTAAAAAAAGGTAATGGTTTTTTTGCTCCAAAATTTGCCGTAAGTCGTTGTTAAACGTGTGTGAACGCCCTTTATAAAAAGATAAATTATCATTAGGCGGCTGAAAAACAGACTTTTGCCACCAGGAACTTAGACCTTGGCACATTTTTACGTAATGAATCGCACTTCAATATGTCTTATTGTGTGTTAACTTAACGCCGCTTGTTCTGGTTTTTCATTTGGTAAAATAAACAAAAAGATTGTGGGTAAGATATTTAATTGTTTATGATTTGTAACATGTGTCATTAATAAATGTTTAAGCAGTGTATATTACCCACATTTCACATTGTATTTTATTACTAAATACTTTACCGGAAATCAAAAATGGAACTTTTTGCTGACGGATTTTTTTAGTGACGTTATATTTATAAATTCTATAGTAAATTAACAAAAAATAAAAGGGATAATACGTCACTTTTTAATTGATAAAGTATATGAAATCATAAACTAAGCAATACGTAAGTAATGGGCATTAGTTTACACTACCACATTTAAGACGTATGACGCAAAGTATGTCAGTTGTGTATTTTTTGTTGAAAACATTCTATTTTCTTCGGCAAAACAGCTATCTTAGATTCAATGTTAGTAGATCATTATAAAGTTAGCAGAAATTACAAATATTTATTAGGACTAAATATACACAAAAAATTAAATTACTCGTTATGTGTTGTCGAGGATATATAACTTATATTGTAAGAATGTCTAGTAGTCAGTAATGGTATACAAAATATACTAAAAATTATGCTTTCAGACGACTATGTGTCCCCATTAGCGGGCGAAAAAATCGTAATTTAAATAAATTATAAAAAAAATGTTTTTCATGTTTCCCTAAGCGAAATAAGTGTTTAAAATTATTGGTTTTCACAGCAAGAATCTGGGCAATAAAATAAAGTTTTGTATTTATGTGTTTATGGTTTCGAAAATGTTCTTATTCTCCAAATAAATTTGTTTTATGATTTTAAAAATTCTTACCTAAAAGCATTGACGCGACGTGAAATAGGTCAACGTCACAAAAGTCACAACGATTGCGAACGCACTTTTTGGAGAAAAAAAGTTAGGCTATTCGCTATAAGTCAAAATAAAACGCTGCTTTTGTTTCATTTCGTCCGCCAAGACCAAGGTAATAAATTATTTTGCGGTCAACAAGAAAGCTATCCAATAACAAAACAGCAGCCAAATGCACAAAAACACGACCAGGCCAATTTTAATATAATTTTAAATTTCGCTTATGATTGAACTGTAAAAAAATATCGCCAGTATGTTTCTGTTGAATTTGTGTAAAAGTGAATCAGGGACCGCTAATTGAACACGTGTTACCTACATGCTAAGTGTTCGCGTGTTGTTTAAAACTTGTTAATGTTTTAATTATCATTCTACTTTTTGCTCAAACAAATTCATGTATTTTTTGTTTAAATGGCATAAATTATACTTTCATAATTTTATGCATATTTGTTTTAAATAGGAGCAAATTAAGTGTTAATTAACTATTATATTCAAATAAAATCTAGCTGACCTCGATAACGGCAATATTGAATCGACTATTTAACAACCAAACTAGTAAAAATTTTTAACAAAAGCGGTTTAACAATGAAGATCAAAACCTATATTTTAATAATTATTTATCAAATTTCTCAATTTTGAACCAAATGCAAATTTTTTAAGGGATAAAGTTTGTCATTTTTTATATTTTGTAAAAAGATGGAATTAAAAAATCTGTTTTTTATTTGTTTTTTAAAAAAAAACGTCATAACCGCACAATTTTAATTGATCCCCTCATGGTTACATTCTAATTTTTGACGTCAGTCATATATAATTTAACCATAGCTTAGAGTTAAAGATTTATTTGCTAGCTTAATTTTAAACAAAAATGCATAAAATTATCAAAATATAAGTTTATCCTATTTAAACAAAAAATTTTAAAGACCTTTGAAGTAAAAAAGTTTTTAAAAAAATGAAAACATCAATAATAATATTAAACAAAGTGCTTAGATAACACGTAATTAACACGTGTTTGTTTATTGTTTTTGTTGTCGTCGCTATTGCATTATTGAATTTATTATTCAACCAAAGGCTATATTTGATGGCTATTTATATTTAACCAATGGCTACTTTTCCTTTATAGAAATTTTGTTTCATTAAAAATAATTTAGGTATTACTGTAGAGTTAGTATTAGAATGCTTTGTCCTTCGACGATGTTTTTATTGCTATTTAACGTACTATAATATGTAAACTAAAATCAAATTCTTTCAAGAATAAGGCTTCATTAAAAAAATACCTAATGCAACTTTTTTATAATGGGTTTTATTGTGTAAAAAACGATAAAACACGATCTTGTTATTTATTGGTCCACATATAATATTTTGTTAGTTTTGGCTTAATCATTTTCTAAAAATAATTGTATTAGCAGACATATAATTCAAACGCTTACATTATGCAACAGATTTTACTTTGTAAATCAAAAAAGTAAATAAAAGTTCCAAAGTTCCTCTCAAAAACTATGGATTGCCGTTAAGGGGAAGTGTTACGCTTCATTTCGACCGGGATAATAGTTGGAACGTACAGAATAGTAATGAATGTGAATAGTTTTATTGATTTAAAACTTTAAAAAAAGTTTAAAGTTTTTATTTGGTTCATATAAATATCGGGAACCGATCAATAAAGTAATATTGACGAAACCCCAGAGGTTATTTTTGCAAGCTTGTTATAAATACTGCAAGGAAAAGCTAGAACATACTCAGCTGCTAAGTTTAAAGTGGAAATGAACGGCTTCTGACATATATTTTGCAGCACAGTTGAGGGCATCGCTGTGTAAAGCGAATCCTATAGTCATTCTGCGACCGATTTTTTATTATTTTATTCCAATTAGTCGGTAAAAACCAAAATAAACCGTGTTATTTTTTTGTTAATTGAATATTTTATTGCTTAGATTGCAAATCAAAGATAGCAATATTTTTTATAATTCATAATTTATTTGAAACTAGACCCCCACGAATTATAAAGTTTAGTCCCAATTTCCTGGAAAATAGGTGTTTGTACTAGACTCGTTGGTCTGAGCTTTACCTTGGAAACATTGTTAGCTACAAACTTCAGCACTCACCAAAACTAAAATTTAACCGTGTAGAAATTGATGAAGCGTCTAAAAATTCTGACTCAGTTCTTACGCACGTTGCTAGATTGTTTTTGTTTTGCGCTAATTTGAGTTACAACATTGTTTATTAAAACTCGGTTTATTTAAAACAATTAAATTAAAGCGTTTAAAAAGTTTATTTAATATAAACCCGGTTTTAATTTGTTTCGGATTAAAAAAACGAGAGCCAGCGACATTAGCTATTATTTTATCCCTGCTTACTTTTAAAAAATTGTAGTACCAATTTAGTTTAGTATTGTTGGGTTGTGCATATATCATTCTTACATAAATTTTTATAGACGCCTCGTAGTTAAACCGCTCATATTTTTATTTAACATTTAACCATAGCCGGCACCCATCACGATAATTACTACGAACCCGCACATCACCGTTTAATTACAGTAAATATTAGTGATGGGCGGTTCTGGTTCCGGATGTTCCGGGCAAAATTTGGAATTCCGGTTCCGGTTCCTGTTCCGGATTTTTGGAAAATCTCAACTCCGGTTCTGGTTCTGTTTGCGGTTTTCCGGGGGTTCCTTAGTTCCGCCCATCACGAGAAATATCGTGCTGGGTGCCGGATGTACTTACATGATGAGCAATTTAACTACGACGCGTCGATTGAACGATATTACACATAAATATATAAATAGCATGGAAGTAGTGAAAACTTGAATTAATCCAAAAGGAACCTGGAGCCGCAAAAAAATAGGTTAAATCCTAAATGGAGCTTGACTTTGGTTTTTTTTACCAACAAATATTCAACACAAAAATAAAAGAAAATTGGTTATTAACCGAGGCAGTCCAACTATCAAAAAGGGCGTGATCAAACTAGGTCAATCAGAAATCAATAACTTTATAAGAAATTAATTAGAATCTCAATATAAAAAATCAGTGGAAACTATGTTATTGGGGCAATGACTCTATTTGGGGTGCCTCCATTACGTCACTTTATTGAGGCGGGTGTTAATAAGAATCCTTGTATTCCACTCCCAAATTTGTTTTTCACAAGAAAGGCATTATTTTAAACATTTGAATACTTTAGATCGCGTTTCGCATGTAGTGTGTTTCCTTTAGAGCAGTAAATATTATAAGCAACATAAGAAGTTAATATATTTCTTATTTATGCTATTTTTGCTTAAACTTTGGTCTAGGTTTCAGTATATATTTCTTATTTAGGCTATTTTTGCTTAAACTTTGGTCTAGGTTTCAGTAACATCAAGGAAACGGTTTAAAATTATCGTTTTACAAACGACTATTTTAACATAAGATGCTTTACATAGTAAAGTTTCAGTCAGCACCGGCACAAAAACGAACGGTTATTTTTTATTATTTATTTTATTATTTTTAACAGTGTAATATGTTGTGTAAATAAATGTAAATTATATAGCTACTTGGATTTGTATATATACAGTTATATTATAAATGTAACAATAACAAATAAAACTGCGTTGGAAAGTTAAATTTTTTTTTAAGTATGTTCATTTTTGAGTAGCCCGTATTATTAATGATCAAAAATAAAAAAAGCTTAAACATTTGAAGTTTAAAAATAGAAAACTAAACTATTTGTTTGGCACTAAAAACAAGGAAAAATATTGTGTTTTTACTGTGAGTAGAATTCTGCCATCTATACCCAGAAGAATATACTTCATAATGTTGTAAAAAGTTACTTTTACTTTTACTTAAAGTATTAAACGTAAAGGATTTTGGATTACTTTTACTTTTACTCGACTTTTAAAATTTCAATTAATTTTACTTTTAGTCTTACTCGACTTTTAAAATTTCAAATACTTTTACTTTTATTCTTACTCGGATTTTCCACTGCTAATACTTAAATTAATTTAAGCAAAATTTAAATAATTTCAATGGGTAGATTCCCTATGGGCTTGTTGTAAAGTAAATGGCAAAAGGCAATTTTTTAGCCGCTAACACGCTAAAACCATTTATTTTAACCAAAAAAACTTATTAAAATGATAATTTATACATAAAATTAGCAAAAAAACTTTAGAGCGGAGCTCTGGAGTTCCAAAAACCGGTGTTTTGTTCCGGTTAAAATTTACTTTTATTATACTTTTACTCTTACTTTTACTTAAAAAAATAGGTCTTACTTTTACTTTTGCTTTATTTAAATAAAATTTTGACCATTACTTTTACTCTTACTTTACTTAAATTAAATTTTTTCAAATTACTTTTACTTTTACGTAAAATAATCCAAAATCAATACTTTTTACAACACTAATACTTTAATTCAACGTATTTTTTAATTTTATGTTCACAATATACTAAATTTAAGTTTAATAACCACATTAATACAAATCCAATCAAACTAATATATTTAATTTTCTTGCACTACTTATTACACTGTTGAATTACTTTAAAAAATTTATTTAAAGTTTATTTTAATTTTATTCTTTCGTCCTTGTGCGTACTTGAGCTTTACTGTGTAAAGCGCCTTATGTTGAAATAGTCCATTGAAAAATTATCATTCGGCTATTTATTGGTACATCATGTACTAGTGCCATTTTCCAGTTTCGAGTTTTTCAAATCTATCACATAAGATTTAATTGTTGCTTAACTATTTGGAGTTATATACTTTTGGGGCGTTCTTTCGTCTAAGATGTTATTTTTTACGTATCGAAAAAATAAATCATAGTGTAAAACATACGCTATTTTTTTAAATACTGCTTAGTGTCGGTGAGTTATACGTTTTTTAATTTTAAGAAAAGTTTTACTAATAAAATGACGCCAGATTGCATCTTTTTTGCCATGATGAATTACAAAAGTTAACAATTGTTTAAAAAAGCCTAGAAAGTGTTTGATTGTGGTTTTAAATCTTCGCGCAACAATTTTATTTATTATTAGATGTATTATTTTCGAAAAAATATTAATTGTAATTTTTCCCAATTTAGGTAAACGCCGAATTAAAGGGTAGCACTGGCCACCCTCTGGACGAAATTTCCAGGAAAACATCAAACCGAAACGAAATCTTTCGTGTTCTTCTTTCTGTTTTTCAACTTCTGTGTGGGATTTAGTTTTAGTTATTATTAATGCCCTTCAAAAGGCCTCTCGGGGCATCGGACGAAGGGGCCGTCCCCCCTAATTTTATTCGGGTATGTTATTTTAAAATATTTTTAAAATTTAACCGCAATAATTTTTATTTATTATCGCAGAGTCATTATATCAGAGTTAAGAAAGCCATCGGTAACTTGACGTCACTCCAATAAAAGGTTGGCACAACTTTCACAAATTTAACCCAAAACAAATCTGTAAAAAAGCAAATTTAATACGTCAGAATTTTAATGACTCTAAAAATGTCATATAGTATTCGTGATCAAGTCATATATGTTTTGCTTTGTGGGAATGGTTGTTAAAGGAGTGGTTTAAGCCAGTTAGCGCTTGGGAAAAAGCTGATCTCCAATGAATGAGAAATCTCCGTTTTTTTAAGCACTAATTGGCTAAAAGTGAATCTATAACGTCATAAGTCTGTGAAGATATTTAACACTTAACAACTTCCGTTTCAAAAGGGGTTTTGACCATCGTGTTTTAACTATTCATGAAATCAGTAGAAAATTAGAGCGGAGCTCCGGAGCTCCGAGGGTTGCTCCGGAACTTCTGGGGAACATTTTTTATAGTTTTCCTTATTTTTTATTATGTAAACAATTGCACAAACTAAACTAGACTAAAGAAATATGAGATCTCCATTTTTTTCTAAGCGCTAATTAGCTAAAAGTGCTTCTATATTGTCATAACTCTGTGAGAATATTTAACACTGAACAACTTCCGTTTAAATAAGAGGGTTTTGACCATTGGGAAAATTTAATAATTAACCAGCCAAATAAAAATTGTTTTTGAAATTAATAAATTTTCGAATAAACGTGTTTGATTTATGTTCACAAAAACTTTAAAAAAAACTTTTAGCGCGATTATGCTTGATACATAATTTTTAATATTTATTGGAAATAATTCTAGGTATAAAGTTGTAAAGTAAACAATAATAAAAATAGTAGGCCGAATAAAACTGTCTCAGTGCTCAAAATAAATAAAACTCTTTTTTTAGTTCAAAATAAATAATATGACGAATTTTTAAAAATAAAAATGTTTTTTGAAAAAAAAAACAAGAAAAATTAATGAAATATATTGTGCTTTGTCGGCTTTAAAGAGTGGGTCTAAGAAAGACTTTTTCTTTGAATTTATTGTAAGAAAATCCAAAAATCTGTTATTTGTTACTACATATTAGAATAATTGCCATGAACTCGAATTTTTTGTTTGTTTTTTTAACGCAAATTCTTCAGAATTTGATCATATTTATTTAAAAAAAAAATTTCTTGCCGAAATAATATTTGGTGTTTTATAAATTTCTCTGTTAAGTTTATGATATTATATTCAAAGTTTATAGTGCAATAATATTATAATTAACGGTTCTATTTCATTTGCCAAGCATTTCAGCAATTTTATAGCATTTTTAAGCTCTTTTTGTGTAGTGCAGTTATTTGTGTATAATTTTTTTGGGTTTGGTAAAAAAATTGTAATTCTTTAAATTAATGCGTAGAACTACTAAAATTTTCAAATACATCTACTATTATTTTTAAACCTAAAGCTGTCAGAAAAAACAAACTTAACCAGCAATGTTTTTTGCATAAAATCTCAGAACTTAGTTGAAGATAATGATTTTTTTTCTTTTTTTAAATAAGTAAGTATAGTAGTATTTTGTTTTTGTAGTAATATTATTTTACTTTATTTTTTATTTTAAAAGATTATCAAAATAATAAAATACAAAAAAAACAAGACATTAGTTAATAAAGAGCAAAAATACCATGCAATATTGTATATTAATCCGTTAGTTTTGTGCGTGCAGATAGATAGTTTTTGATGGACAACAAACTTTTTTCCCGCTAAAAAAACTCAAAACCTGTGTTGCTGTTTTTATATTATGGAAATTTCAAATTTAATAAACCAAAATTAAATCAAGTTAAAATTAAAATTTTGTGTAGTACAGTGTTTTGTATATATGAATTTTTTGGGTTAGCTAAAAAAATTGATTAACAGATAAATGTTTTTAACTATCAACAGTCCGAAAACAACAGTTATTTAAATTGTTTAATTGCGTGTACAGATTTTAAAATTAATAACAAATTCGAAATAAATAACACTTTACTGTAGGCATCCGAACTTCCTAGATGAAGTTTTTCAACATACTAAACTGTCAAATAATTCAAATTAGTCAAAATATTCCATGTTTTAACATATAAAATCATTTATACAAAATCGTTTATCGTCCGATGCAACAAAAAACCTAGAATATTTGACAACATTACGTGGAAAAACCTCATCTGAGTATTTTACGTTCACAGTTTTTTTTATAGTTCGAAGTTTACAAAGTAAAAAATTGTAAACGTAAAATGCATACAGCAAATTTTCTATATATTACTGTGGAATAATTCAAATTACTCGAAATACTTGATGTTTTAAGATGTAAAATTATTTATACGTTGGATTTAACAAAAAAACGTTGAATGTTCGACAACATTACGACAACATATGAAGAAAAGCATCATCAAAGAGTTTTACTTTTGCAGTTTTTTGTTTGTAAATTCGCGGTTATAATGTAGAACAAGCTACGGTATTACGTAGAAAAATTATTATGTATATTATTCCACAAATTGAAGATTATTCGACAAATCATAGTAGGTTTTTTACATGATAAAAATCTACACTGTGGAATAATCTACCTATAATTTATACAACTGTTTAACAAACAGTCGAACATTCTCTACTTTTATGCATTCTTGCTTTTACAAGATAAAAAAATAGAGCCAAAAATGCACCAGAAACATTATATGTTAGCCGTAAGCACAAAAACGGGAAAACTACCAGTATTAAAGCAATTCTCTCAATCGACTGCCTGCTTAACATGAAGCCATATTCTTGATTATATTTTACAATGTCAAAACAAAGGAATTTGCGTTTTAAACCAAACTACGTTTTTAATGGCATTTTTTGTCAAAAATAAGTATATAATGCCAATATGGCACAAACAGGTAAAACAAACAAGAAAACCAGATATCGTCATCCAGTTTATTATGTTTCACCTCTCTGTGATAGTTTTAACAATAAATTTTAATTTAAGTTTTAGGGCTTTCACCTATCAATATTGTGGCCCTAAGGCATGACTCACAGTGGAGTGAAAAGTGACAGCGCGTTTACACCGCAGTGACAATGACACTGTCAATGGTGAAAAACGCGCGAAAAAACGTGTTGTCACTTGTCACTCCGGTGTGAATCACTTTTTTGCTTTCTTGTTTTATTTAATTTCATTTTTATTTTTCATATTTAGCCCCTTCAAGACAAAAGAGTTGTAGTGGGACAAAATGTTCTCTTGGAAGCTCAGGTGGACGGTCATCCCACTCCTGTGATTAAATGGCTAAAAGATGGACAGAATGTGACTCAATGTCCTGATTATGAGGTTTTCTTACAAAACAATATGTAACTAAACTATGCGTATATTGCTATTGCTCAAACAATTCAAGTCGCAGCCTTAATCAAGGGACGCGCCGTTTTTAGCGTTTCCCAACTGGTTCATCTCAGGCCTCAATTAGGCCATACAGGTCAGAAACAAAGCACTAAGTAGACCACTCGAAAACTTCAATTAAGGTGCGTCCCACTTAGGGCGGGTGGGTACAATTAGACCCACACATGTATGTAACCTATGTATGTATAGTTACATATTTTTCCTTTATGTTTATGTTGTATATTTTCTTCAAACCACTGTTTAAAATAAAAAAAAGTCAATGCAATAATTACATTCTGATATAAGCATTAAATCAACGATCGGAAAATAAACACAAATTTAAATTCAATATTTTTTCAAAAAAAAACAAAATTATACACGATTTTTAGTACTAAAAGAATTCAAGAGGAGAAGAGCAAAAAAACATCATGATGTTTAATGTGCTTTGTTGTTAAACTTTTGTCATTTTTTTAGTTATTTCATTTCTTTAACTATTATTAAGTAAATGTCGTATTATTTCTTGATTATGAAAATTTTTGTTTTAGCTGAGCCAAGATGGTTCAAGGACTCGTCTTCAGATTGTAAATATACAACAATCGGATTCTGGTCGGTTCACATGCCAAGCCCTCAACTCCTCGGGAAGCAAGAGCACCTCTTGCATGATCATTGTCGCACCCGCCCCTTCACCAGGTATTTCCTATCAATGATTCTGAACTAGTTTTATTTAAGGAACGACATAAAAAATATCATTTAACACCGAGTAGCATTCGTCGTGGTTTCATAAACTTACACATGCAATTTTTTTATGTTAAAATTTTTAAACCAAATTGATCACCAATAGAATTTTCTTTTGTAATAACAAGTGTGCGAACTAAATATCTTCGTTTATAACGGCAACATTACATAATGTTGCCTTTATTACTAAACATAGGCCATTAAAAAATAGCTTTAAATTAATTTAAATATTAAAACTTAAGTATTAAAAATTTTAAAACTTAAATTTTAAAAATAATAAGAGGGGTTTTATCAATTGTTAAAATTTGTGCTATTTATTTAATACTATGATTTAAATAATTTTTTAGTGAAAATATGTATTGTTTTTCAAAGTTTTTACTATGATTTTACTAAATTTTTTGGTTAAAAATTTTATAGAAAAATATAAAACTAATCCTTTTTTGTTAACTGTTAAATTTCTATATGAATAATTTTCAAAACAAAAAAAAGTATTTAAGGTTTGGTAGATTTTTTAAAAATGCTACTCTTTCTTTCTCTAAATTAAAACTAAGGGTGTAGGTCATAAAAATATTGCTTATAAATTTAGAGGGATTAAAATAGTTATTTAACTTTTTTTAAATTTAAAATTTGGTTTATGGCGTCAAAAGTAACCGTTCATTAAAACAGAAGTTTTGGCTACCTTAGCTTTCTTTCTTTAAATTTTCATTAAAATCCGTCCACTCACTATCAAATGAATTCAATTTATTTAAGATACAAGTCTTTTAAAGTCCCAATGGAAAATTTTTTAAATAAAATCTTTGATTGTTATTTTTTAATTCTTAAATAAAAGACCCTGTAAAGATTTTAACAAAACAGAAAAATAGACGATTTTTTATTTAAACATATGTTCATTCATTGTAATTTTATTAAATGTATTTATTTTTTCTAGTTCCCGGTGGCCAAGGAACCCAAATTGCGTAAGTTATTTATTATCACGTTCGGTATTAATAATAAAAATTCAATTTATTTAAAAATTTAGTTTTTAAGTTTATTGAAATTAGTTACATTACCAACAAAAAGACCCACATATATCAAAAAGAAATTTTAAGTAAAAAAAAGAATACTAAAAAATGCTGTACATATAGGCAAATTTTTTTAAATCATTGACCCTTTTATTTCATTTCATTGATTTGCTCGCATTTTTTAAAAGTCAGAAGTTCAGGTTAATCGGTTTTTTGTACTGTTTGGTATTTATGACCGATCGACCATAAAATAAAACCAATGTGCCTATCTAGTAGCATAGCAAGATTGTAAGTCCGGTGCGTTCAACCACGAAATAAAAAATTCGTAATTCCATCAAAACTTTTACTCAATTTTCCGCAAAAATTACGAATAATATCAACAATATTGGTAACCATTTTGGCAATTTTGATGTATCGTTATGGTTTAGTTCAGAAATTTTGTATGTAATTTTTTGGCCTAATCAATAAGAGAAAAAATTTTTTTAAATCTTTAATAGTTGAAGCTCCTTAAATTTTTAAAATATATTTATTGTGGTTTATCATTATTGAGTTTTAAAAACATAATAATTTAATATTGTTACAGTCCATCTCCTGGCCCTCCTCCGACACCGATCGGACCAGCTGCTCCGTACTTTGTTAAAGAATTGAAACATCAACCATTGAAAATCGGCGGAAACGCTTTTTTTGAATGTCGGGTCACCGGAAATCCCAATCCAGATGTCGCCTGGCTTAAAGACGGAACGCCAATACAGTCTGGTTATAGGTAGTTTTTTTTTACTTTGACGCCGCTTAATCCACACTTTTTACTTGAATATTAAACAAACATCTTGACCATAATTTAGATTGAGATTGCTGTCGTAACCTAACACAGTATGATGGTAATATTTTTGTTTCAAGACGGTGCATTTTGTTTGGAGAGCTTTAATGCCACAATTATGGAAGGAAACTAATTCACAATTTTACTGCCCAGTAAACGAAAAAACCTAATCATGCAGTTTCATTCAATATTTTTCTTTTAAATTGCGAAAAAAAAAATAATGAAAGGCTTCAGTTAACAATTACCTACCCCCAAAGCATTATATGAAGTTACATGTTCTATACAAGCTATTTACTGGAATCTTTGGAAATTAGACAAATACAAGATATTTTACAAATATGTAGATAAAAAACTTTTATTACTACATTTGTGGTATATTTTAGATTATTAATTGTTGTTAATCATAACTTAGACAAAATTAATGACGAGGCAAAAGATTTTTGTGAGGTTTTTACTTATTTAATCGTAAAATGTAAAAAGAAAATCGAAAGATTTCTTTATATTTTCGTTAATGATAGGTTTATTTTTATGTCAAAACAAACATTAAAAGTTTATAAGAGTTTGATTTTTATTACTTTAATAAATATTTACCTAAAATACATGTAATAACACACCCAAAATTGCTGTTTTATTGATAAATCCCATAGAAAACGTACGTTTAATCAACTGCAAAAATCTAAATAGTTCCTTTAAAAGTTAAATAGTTTTTTGTAGATACAAAGTGGAAAACAATCTTTCGACAGGTATCTGTTCCTTATTAATCAGCATGATGTTTGCAGAAGACGTAGGCGAATACACCTGCAGAGCTATCAACACCCAAGGACAGGCGAAAAGCTCCGCAAAGGTAGCTAAATACAAAAATATACAAATAAGGAAACAATAATCTAATTTCTTAAATTATCCATATTTAACTTTAACTTGAGCGTGCTAAAACTAGGACACTTAGAACTCGAATATTTTTTTTATAAATTAAGGTAATTAGCCAATTGAAACAATATTTCCATAATAAAGCTTGCCCTAAAGCCATTGCACGCCCAGTCCAATTAGAAAACAAAATGTTAAATTAGGGCACGCTTAGTAACAGGTCATTTAGGACACTAAATATGAACTATACATACTTCCGTTTAAAACGTGTAAGCAATATATAAAGTTACATGTTCTATATTTGTGATTTAATTTTGTTAATCGATAAAATCTAGCTTTCATTAACATAACAGTTTCTAGAAATCAAAAAGCTTTAGAGCAAATAATAACAATATAAATAAGAAAAAGCGTTTGCATTGATAAAAAGATTTAAAAATCAAAAATGAATAAAATTTGAGCTATATTTTACATAAAGTTTTTATGTACCTTTAAAAAATTGTGATCCGCAGACTTTTAGAACAAAATCGAATCTAAGGATATTAAGTGCAAATTATATTTTATACGGCGATCACATCATTGTTTTGCTAGCTATAGGATATTATGTGCAGAGTGGTAAAAGCTTAACTTCTAAACTTTTTCTGGTACAGATCCTTTTAACACAAATGTTGCGTTTTTTATAGAAGTTTGTACTCTTGTGTATTTTTTTTTCTGTAAAATATTTATATTTTAGGTAATGCATAAAGACAAGTATGAAGATTGGCTGACAGAAGAGCAGACAAGTATTACTAAAGAAAAAAAACGAAGCATGATGGGGGAGTTAGAAAATACAATTCATACTCCCAGAAAACCTAAAGGAGGTTTTTATCGACCAAAATCGGAACGCATGCTGGAACAAAGGATATCAGATGCGGAGTTTGAAAGCTCTTCAGATCAGGTAATTTTCGTTTTCAATTTTAAAATTTTTAATAATAGTATTGTATCTCTTTTTAAAAAAGTAAAAAAACTAATCTTTACCCCATGCAATAGTATTGATGTAAGAATTTTCCCCATTGTGGTTATAAAAATGAATAATGTTCCTATTTCCACATATCACGCTCCAAAAAGCTCCGATATTTAATTAAGTAAAGTAAATTAAAACTTTTTTAGAATTGATATACGTTCTACTTATTATTTTACTAAATTTTTAGAATTATTTTTAGTGTTATAACATGTTTTAACTATAGACATGAAAAATGCTCTGTAAATAGACCAGGAAAAAGGACGATTTCCCCAGATCCAGCCCGGCCAACCCGTCTAAAATAGTTTACAAACCATTGTTTTTTTAATTTTTCAGCCGTGGGGAATGTCCGAAAGCGAGACTGAACCGGAGTTGGCCGCTTTCAACGAGAACTCCGCTTCAGCAGCTCCCCCCGTCTTCAAAGCTAAACTCAGATCTCTCAAACTGACCGAAGGCACTGACGCCATTCTACAGTGCGCCATTTCTGGAAGCCCTAAACCTAGAGTAAGCAAATTAATCGCATAAAGCACCTACACCCAGTATACAACACCTGGCTGGGGTCGCATTCTGACGTGCGGTTAAAAGTTACCCCAGGTAAATTTTTTACGTGCTTAAGGATGCAAGTGAAAAACAATTTTACCTAGGTAAAAGTCGGGTTAAATTTTTTCTACTGTTTAAAGAATAAGAATTTATCCAACTCGAGAGGTGATAAAATATTTTCTCCCCTGGGATTAATTTAATAAACAATAAAATACGCGCATTCATTAAATTTTTTATTTTGCGCAAGGTATTTTTGGGGCGCGATAAAAAAATTTTAAAAAAATTCATTGCAATCATTTTCTGTTCCGTATGTGGCAGGTTTATTTATTTACAATATATATTTATTTTTTTTTATTTTCATTGAAATGGATTTATCGGGGTAAATATAACGGTTTCTTCGGAATACGACCCCTATTCTTATTCCAAAATATTTTTAAAAAAATTCTAAAAATCGTTTGATTTAAAAAAAAATTGACAGTTTTAGTTTTGAAAGTTTATTTATTTCGCATAAAGCTGGATACGCAAGGCCGATGTTACTCAGCACTAAATGCGCAACCAAATACTACATACCAAAATATTAACAAATATTAACATTATCACAATGTGGCTTGTCTCAGTCGGGACTTGATCCAAGGACCTTCAGTATCAAAGACTCGCGTTCTGCCAGTGCGCCACAACTTTTTTTTTACTATAATACTCGCTTAAATTATCTAAGCGTTTATTTCACGAATAGACTAGTTAATATACGAAAATGATATAGCTTATTTCGACGATTAAATTCTTTACAAAAAATTGATTGTAGATTCAATGGCTTAAAAACGGTGGACCAATCAGACCATCACAAAGATACAGTATGACTTACAAAGGTTCAATGATTATTTTAAAAATTAAGATGGTGTTTCCAGAGGACGCTGGGAGGTAATTTTATACATATATTAAATTATAGTTTATTATTCTTATAAGAATATTATGAGTATCGAAACAAATACGAGCAAATTAATAAAGCTTTATAAAATACTTTGATTGGAAAATATTTAATGATTATTATTATTAATAATTTAAAATAATGTTGGTCTGCATAAAATACTAAATTATTTTGAGTTTAAGTTAAATCACGTATTACAATTATTTTCGTGGTTAACACATATACATCAACATATTAGGACTGAATATTTTAAAGGTATTCGGTTATCGCTGAAAATCAATACGGTCAAGACGAGACTAGCGCTGATTTATTGGTCATTGGATTCAACGAATCACGTGGAGGAAACCAGGGACAACAATTTCGGCAGTAGGTTTTTTATTCTTTGGATAAGATAATAATAAAAGTTATCATAAAATCAAATCAAAATTAAAAATATAGAAAAAAACAAATATTAAAAATTTTAAAAAATGAGAAATAATTAATTTTTACACCGGAAAATCGTTTAGATAGAACGAAATTTTAAAAGACGAATAATGTTTAAAGAAGCACTGTCCCAAATCAAATTCCTATTTAGACCGAAACAGATTACTCCTTTAATACAGAACCGATGGAGCTAAAACTTAAAAAATGTCGTAGTTTTGTAGTGGAGCACTTCAAATAATAAATTAGAATTAGGTACTTTGGTTTTAAAGCAGCAGTCCAGTTGGGGCGTTTTAAGAATTTAATTTGTGACAGCGCTGTTTTAAACTTTTTGTCATAAAATTTTGTAGACATGTGTAATTGATGATGGGCTATCGATTGGTGATATTAGTTTAGTCTTAGAACCAAAAAAGCTAAGACATTTAAAAATGTCTTAGTCTTTTAGTAAAGCACTCCAAATACCAAATTTGTATTAGGTAGGTTTTGTATTAAAGGCGCACTCCGGTTCGGGCTATATTGATTTTTTACAGTCAATTAAAAAAAGCTGCTTAGTTATTTAATTAAGAAATTTTCACTTTTTTTACTATTTTTAAATAAACTAAATTTCTCTGTTTTTTAGTTTACTGTATAGTTTTACCAATTTTTGGACTCCATAATGAGAAAAACATATTAAAGTATACGTAAACCACTGAAGCCATAAATTTCTTTTCTACTTTTTTTAAAATTAAAACCATATTGTTTTTAAATCTTATTCTTGCTTAAATTCTAATTTTCTAGACACACAAAAACGTTTTATAATTAATATTTATTATAAATACATGTAGTTCTGAGTTTAATCAGAATTTATTTACCAATAATAAAAAAATACACAATAGATTAGTCAAAATAAAAAACCAATTTTATACCTTTTAAGATGCTTTTTATATGTAAAAATACATATAAAAATATATATTTTTATTAGGATGTCAGGACATGATAAAAAACAGCAAAATTCTAGCAGGTAATAAAGATAAAATATGCAATAGGTTTAGATGGATATGTTTGTCACTAACAAAGGCTCTTTTCTTTAGCTTTTTATTTTCCGATTGAATTTGTTTATATTCTTTTTATAGTAGTTTGTCTGAAATAAAAAGTGTAATGAAAACAAAATTATTAATAAACGAAACATAAAAAGGGACGTTTTTTGCTGATTTGGAAAGCTCAACATAACGCAACTATGTCGACATAATGCAAATTAAAGATGCACCAATACGCATGTTAATAAAACTAAAAATTGAAAATCAAGAAAAAATATAAGGCATTTTTATTTATTTATAGTGGTGTAGCGGTATTAGTGGTGTATTAGTAGTGTAGCAGTAGTAATAGTGTAAAATTTAATAGTGATAATGGTAATTAAAAAACTTACTTTATTCAAGTTTTAATAAATACAGTTTTTGATTAATATATACATACACAACAAAAAACATATTTCACAGTTTTTTTTTTAATTTTACAAATAGGCGTAGTGGAGCTTCATGGTGTGGATTGCTTTATTTCGAATTGTCTTCTTTCGAAAAATTATATAAAATTTTTTGTTTAGTCTGCAAAAGTGTTTATAAGTCGTGAAACAACATGTAAAATAATATCTAAAAATAATATTTGACTCTTTAAAATATGATATGATTTTAAAATTTGCTTTACACTTAATATTGATCAACAATTAATGTGAATTTTCAATTCTTTGTTAGGCGTGTCGTTAACACAACAACAGAATGGGTGTATACTCAAAACGGTCAAGTAGTGGACAGGTAAAAATCAATGTGGGGCTAATGTAACCAGCACGTCAATGTTACATCAAATTTTACTTACAGTCTCCCTTTTATACGTTTATAATATGTTAATTTAACCTATTGTCGTTGTTTTAAATTAGTTACATTGTTGTGTTTTTTGTCATTGCTTAATAAGTTTTTAGGACCCATATTCATGGTTTGCATTGACCAGCGTTATATATTACTCTTTTGTTTTCTTGTGGAACCTTTTTATATTTATAAATTACTTTTTATGGTCACAAAAAATAAAATAATTGTAAAATAAATTTGGCAATACTCCAGTGTTTTGTGAACCCACTTTGACCCGTGTTCGTAATCTTCTTTTTTCTCGGTTACCACGGTGAAACTTTCGTACCACCAAACCACGGCGAAACTTTCGTACTGGTGAAAAATTCATCCCACGGTGGTGGTAGCTTCGTCTGACCATTGTGGTACGTAAACTTCACCGCTGTAAAGTCTACGAAGGATATATTGAAGGCGAAAAAATTTATCGTTGCTTTAGCGAGATAGTTTTTTTTTCTAAGCGAAAAACTATCCCTGCATTTTACCAGTGTAATTTTTACGGGGTCAGGGGGGGGAAGAAGGGGGAAAACATAACCGGCGCCTTGGGTTATATTTGCAAATTATTTTACAAGATAAGCTGTGCTCAGTTGCACAAAAAAACTACCCCATAGATTATCTTAAACTACACCATGGATTGAACTAATCCACGTTCTCTATAGGGAGTAGTCGATTGCACAAAAAAAAAAACTAACTGTAGTCGGTTAGATCGATCTCAATCTAACGGGGTAGATAGCTCATGAGGTATCTACAGCAAATACTTAATGCACTAAAATATTTTAATAAACAAAAAAATGTTGTTTTAACTTCGTAAAAATGTTTTTATGGACTTATAAATATGGCACGCCGTTTTATGTTGAGACAAAATTACCAAAACCTTAGAAAAGAGCAAATTTTTCATGATCGACTAAATCCGTTTGAAATATATAATGATAAGGAGTTTATTCAACGCTACCGATTTTCAAAAGAGGGTGTAAGGTTTCTTGTCGAACAGTTTGGTGAAGAATTGCGGTTGGCATTATTTATATCAACTTCAATTAAATATTATTTTGTAAAAAATATGTTTTACAGCAAGTATCGTATGAAAAACATAAGGCGTGTCAAAAGTCAATCATATTTGAATTATTTTAGCCCTTTTTAAACTATTTTTAACGTTTACATAGGTTTTAAAAATGCATCAGTCTGTATGGAAAAAATCCGAAATATAACATAGTGTGGCATTACTCTTTTTAACTATTTTTAAAACTGAAATCAACAAAATATCGTTTAATAAGTTTTTTATGTTCGACAGACATATGTGAGTAGCCCACCGGACCCGAGCTCTGTGTGTTTTTCTTTTTTTCTAATAGTACATTTAATTATTGATTTAATTGGTTTTTTTTGACAATTTTGTTTCGATATTTATTAAAAAATTAAAATTATTTATAAAATTAAAAAATGGGGCAGAGAGCTGCGACCTCTAGAATTCGGGAACAATCACTGATATACACGACATAATATTGACTAATCACCAAAATTTCTTTAGGCTATCAACATTAACAAAGTATTTTTTAATACCATTTACAGAAAAATAAATTCTTTTGTTTATAATAGAAAAGAAAATTTTAATGTTTATTTTTTTAATTTCAATCCTATTACGCCAGTCAATATACTTAAAAATGTATAGAGCACAACAACAACAGCGGTACTATTTTTTTGTTTATAATGTGTAAGAAAATATTGGTAAAGCTTATTATTTTTTATATTTATTTATTACCATGTTTACATGGATATATTTGAAGGTAAATACAATTGCAGAAGAGTTTTTTTCACGACGGTAATAACATTTGCAGATTTTGTGACGGAAACTGGGTTAATATTAAAGAGTTTTTTTGGATTTTTTAAGCTTCCGCTAGAAATTTAAGTTTTTAAAAAACACTATTTTTTGAAAAGTTAAAATTTAGCATTAGGATAAGGTCGCAATAATTGGTTAAGTTTATTCGGATCAAAAATCAAAATTTTGCGTTCAAATGAAGGTTTATTAGCTTTAAGTTTAATGTTGCAAGATCTGCCCCTCCTCTATTTCAGCATTTCTACAAGGATTGAAAAAAGGTGATAAATTATTTTCTCTCTTAGTTTCCCTTTGGTATAAATAGCATGTTAAAAAACCGGTAAATTTTTTAACTTTTATATATAAATAAAATATTATTTAAAAAAAACATAGAGATTTTTCTTAGAAGATCACACAAGACAGTGGAGAAAAAGGAAACAATAAATAAAAAAATAATGTTTGACACCGGGTACACCCAGAAGCATAGGTGACCAGGGGGCGGGAGGTTTGGAGGGTTATACCCTCAAAAATCCCGATTATAGCCTACACCCTCCCTAAAATTTTGGGAGACTCCGGACACCCCTGCTAAAATTTGGGGGTCCCAGCATCGATACCGTACCGATAAAGTCCCAATAAAGAAATTCCGATATAAATCAACTTTAAAAACTTTTTTAATATATTGAAACGACTTATAATTTGCTAAATTGTTTTAATATTTAACATGAGAAAATAATTTTACGTTCATTTGGAAGATATTGACGTTAATTTTTACTAACCTTTAAACGTTTTCCATATTTTGAAAATAATACAGCTATTTAATTAATTGGATTTTTTATAATTCGTTATATACAAAATTAAAGAAATAATAAAACACTTTTCGATTTATTTTTTTCCATTATTTGTATTGAATTTTGTTTCAAATTAGTTGAAACATAATTTTTGCCAGCGTTCGGATCGGACTTTGATCTAAGGAAAAAAAGAATGGACTACTTTGAGAACAAGATCAAGTTAGTTTTATGCAACGACTTATGACTACCCCAAGTTCAAGCACATGCTTGAACTACGTTATGTTTTTTTCATATTTGATCGGTTTAGGGTCGATTAAACCGAGGGAACTTGGAGCCGAAAATAAAAATCGCTAAAACCTATACCTAAGCCTAAGCGAAGCCTAAAAAAAGGTTAAAATTTTTTTTGATGGATCCAAGTTCCCTACTTGCGGCTCTAAAGACCCCGTACCATTTGATCTACCCCTGCAAAAGTTCAAGCGTTAGATCAATCTATAAGGGTAGTTTTAGTTTTTTTTTGTGCAACTCAGCCCGGATTACCTACGAGATTATCATAAAATCTAGTATATTAAAATTTTAATTACCCATAAGATACTAACATATTAATATATATATAAAATATTAATTGCTGGTTGTATATTTATATTATGTGCACATTTATGTTAAGACTTCTTTAGAAAACAGGCCACCTATAGCCAACGGCAATCAGATGCTTATGGGGTTCCAGGGCAGCAACAACTTCAAATGCAGGAAACTCACATCGATGCACGGCAGCCAGCAGCCAGAGCCCCGCAGGTCCTACGACCACCTCCTGATCAAACGGTGCGAGCCAATCAAAATGCTCGTTTTGATATTAAAGTAAATTTTTTTATTTATTCTTCTAGAAATTATTTAGGTAAAAATATACAAACACCTCAGAGCTAGAAATGCTTACTAAATTATTAATTCGTACAATAAAGCAAACTATCGCGTCAAATAATATACCAAATCGATCATATAATTTCCATATTAAAAATATGCAGGCATTCAGGTAATTTCCACATTGCAAATCAATTATGATGTATACAGTTGATTGCAAACTGCCTACAATTAAAATAAATTATCTGTGGCTATGAAATTTCAATTATGAATTTAGTGGAACATTAAGAAGATTAATTTTTGGTAAATTACATCTTGTTGTTATTCGCCAAACACTTTTTGGTATTATTATCAATTTAACCTCAAAAATACTTTATATTTAAACCAAAATAGGTTAATATTAAAGTTCAAACAGCTAATTAAATTATCAAAGTATTTATTTAAAATCAAAAATTACTTTAAAAGCATTAAAGCCACGTCAGGATTTTAAGGATCCTTAAAATGTCATATAGTATTCATGATCACGTCATATATGTTTTTTCTGTGGAAATGGTTGTGGAAGGAGCTAATAAAATCACTTTGATTATTATTATTATTATTAATGATCAGATAACAGAACTAATATTTTATTATGCATAGTCTATGCGTAGTATAGGCACCTTGCACTGGAACTCGGTTTATACATGAAGTATGCAATATCCATAAGCGTCACCATAATGGACAATTAGCGTATTTCCTACTTATCTTTCATAGTATGCAGATCAACCGATCAAAAGGGCGCGAAATTTCGATTGGTTGATCTGCATACTACGAAAAATAAGTAGGAGATACGGTAATTATCCATTATATGGTGACGCTTATGTTTATTGCATACTTCATGTATAAACCGAGTTCCAGTGCAAGGTACCTATAATTCTACTGTATCATCATTTCGTTTTTCTTTTCTTTTTTCCTTTTTCTTTTTTTATCATTTTTTTCTTTTCTTTTTTTCTATCAAGAACATGAAATTTGCGATTTAATCGCCGCCTATCATAATTCTAACAAAATATCAACATAGCTATTTGAAATGACTTAAAGGCTCAAAAAGAGCGCTTATTTAAGTCGGTTTTAAAACTTTTCTTGAATGTATCCATGGAATCGACAGTTACTTGAGACGGGAGTAGATTGTTCCAAGGTGTAACCACCCTATTTGCAAAAAAAATTTCCTTGCATTAATCCGACATTCTTCAACAGCCAATTTAAAGGGATGACCACGGGTGGGCTGCAGGTTAAACTTAAAAAAATCATTGGCTTGCAAATTGTTTAAGCTATGTATAATTTTAAAGCACTCATATAAATCAGTTTTGTCTCTTCGTACCTTTAATCTTTCTAAACCTAGGTAATCCAGTCTTTGTTCATAACTAACGGGATAACAACTTGTATTTGTAAAACAGCTTCCTAGTGAAATTTTGTTGCACTTTTTACAAAATGTTTATATCTTTTTGTAAATAAGGGTTCCAAACTGCACTAGGGTACTCCAGAATTGGTCTAACATAGGACTTATACGCTCTGAGAAGATTATTTCTAGAGTTTGAATTGAATGTTCCAAAAATTAGTAATGTCCCTCTCATTGCTTTTTTTGCTGTGATTTCACAGTGTTAAGAGAATTTCATATTATGAGATATATAAAACACCTGGGTCACGCACCAATTTTGTAGTTGCAAGTTCATTATTGCCAAGCTTATATTTACAAATTAACTCTTTGCTATGATTTCGAATATAAAAAACTTCACATTTATGATCTGATAATTGCAATTGCCAGTCTTTGGACCAGCTGTATATTCTATCTTAATCTTCTTGAAGTCTTAAGGTTTGAATGTGGTAATCTTTAGATGAAGATTTTGTAAACAACTTTATATCATCTGCAAATAGCAAACAACGATTTAGGGTCGATGGAGCCTTGGGAACTTGGAGCCAAAAATGGGGTACTTGGAGCCGTAGGCGGGGAACTTGAAGCCGTAAGTTGGAAACTTGGAGCAAAAAATAAAAATCGCTAAAATTTGTACCTAAGCCTAAGCGAAGCCTAAATCTAACCCCAAACCATTTTTTCTTAAAGGCTTTAAATTCTCATTGCTTGTGGCTCCAAGTTCCCAAAAATTTCCGATGGCTCTAAGTTCCCTGCTTGTGGCTCTAAAGACCCCGTACCCAAACAACTTTATTTTTAGCCAAATAGTACTTAGGAAAAAATAATCTCCAATGGATGCAAGATCTCTTTTTTTCCATAAGCACTAATTGGCTAGAAGTGATTCTATAACATTATAACTCGATAATGAATATTAACACTGAACAATTTCTATTGAAATGGGAGTGTTTTGATTGTCGTTGTCGCAGACTTTTATGGTATATTTATGAAATGACGAGATCGTTAAATTTTTTTATATTACACAAAGAGCATAACAGCTTAATTTATGTGCTTATTTCATTTATCTGGATTTTAACTAAATGAGATTTTTCTTACAATTCCCTTAAAGCTTAACAATAATTTAAAAATTACCGAAGTTTTAAGCTTTGTTTATAGTTTTTTAAATACAAATAAACATACACTTCTTAGTTTTTTATATTTTAACGTCTCTACACTTTAAACTCTCATTGTATTAAGTTGACATTATTATTTGTAAATGATTGATGTGGGTTTAAAAATAACTACTACGGTCTGTATTTTGACGTTAAAAATGTGGAAAAAATTTAAAAATATATACATAATAAAACCATAGGTTGTACTTTTATGAAATTTATATGAGCACTTTAGTTTTACCAGCATATAATTTTAGTCAAAATTTATATCACTATTTTTTATTCTAAAGTCTGGTTAATTCTTTTCTACAGTGTCTAAAAACTAAAAAATCAATAAGTGTCTTTTTTTATTTGTACCAGAATTTAAAGATTTAAAGAAGAAATGTAATGTACTTTCCAAAATTAAGGAAAATCTTTGTATTTTCCTTGAATTTGTTGTTATTATTCAAACGAAACAAATATTGATATTTCTCCTACTAAAGTTAAAATCCTTTGGGCTGAAATTAAGGGCGTAATCGCTCGCCAAAACGAAGGAAAAAACGAAGAATAAACGCGCGAGAATAAAAATAATAAAAAAGTTGTCAGTGATGATGTAACCAATCATTATTAAGTTGCGTCACGTGTTTTTCTCCACGTTATATTTTCTCGAAAAACGAGTGGTTACTTTACAACCAAGTTATTTTCACCCTGATAGAATTCATCTTTAATATTAATATTTCTTGGTATTATTTAATGTTTATACTTCAGATTGTTGCCAAACCAACTCCACAGGTGGAATGGTTTAAGCAAGACGGATCTCCAATACATGACGGGAAAAAATTTAAAAGACTGGTCAATCCTGACGGTGTCTATTCGCTAATGATAATGATGGTCGATTCCAACGACACTGGAACGTATTATTTAGTCGCCAGAAATCCTGGTGGAGAAGCCAAGTGCGCAATGAACCTTAACGTTCTAGGCAAGTAGTCCAATGTTTAAAATAATTTTTTGATAATTTTTTTCAGTTGTTACTCTTGGTTTTCATATATAAACAGGATATAAAACGGTTTTTGTATGTTTTTAGAAGTTCCATCAGTTAATGCTCCACAATTTGTTGAAAAATTCCAGTCAATCACTCCAAAAGAAGGTGAAAATGTGACCTTATATTGCAGAGCGGTTGGAAACCCATTGCCAAGCATGACTTGGCTAAAAGATAATGTTATAATTCAACCAAACCAGCCTCCGTTTAAGTAGGTTTTAAAAACTTTTGTATTTTTATTGTTGGGAGTTTAAATTTACAATTAAACAATATTAATTTGAACTTTTTATTCGTGTTGTGCTCGCCTCACCCTATTTTAAAGAAATACTACAATAGTGGTGCCAATGTCGATTGACAAATTGTAGTTAAACCGCTTATTTTTTATGTAACTTGTAAGTATATTCGGAATCAAGCATGATATTTATTATAATTATACTGTGAACTATGGGTAGTAATTATCGTGCTGGATGCCAGATATATTTACGTGTTAAATATAAGATGAACGATATAACTACAGTGTGTTTACATTAAACATTAACAACTTGATACAAAACAAAGGCACTTAACTAAAAGTAAACTAAAATGAAACATTTAGTATGCATGTATATTGTTTACTATTTAGAGTGGAAGTACAGGATGGATCAAGCGCACTGTTGATTGAAAAAATAAGCCAATCAGAAACGGGATGGTATTCTTGTGTTGCGACAAACAGCGGAGGCACAATGACTTTAAGGGGACGCGTGGCTGTTCAGGCACCCACCCCTGTATCACAATCAGCTGGAACACCCTCATCTGCTTATTTTGAGTCCGAAAATCAAAATCAGTACAGACGGCAGACGAGTAAAACGCAGTTTATTCAACAACAGAATCAACAATTTCAACAAAACCAGCAACAACAACAACACGAAGTTAGTATATTATTAATTTGTCTTTTTGAAATCGTTTAAAGAATGTTGATTTGTATCGACAAATTTTGAACAGTTTTCATATTTCTTTTACAAAATTTTTTCCAAACTTTATATACTCTAACATAAAACAGTTGTGTTTTAATCTTTGAATCAAAAATGTATAATACCCCGTTAAGGACGGCTCTTAAACCCGCCGCCGGAAGACTGGAGGCAGGTAGGAGGCAGGTAAAACTGCCTCGGAGGCAGCATGGAGGCAGGGTGGAGGCAGGTAGGAGGCAGGTTACTCTGCCTCCTTTGTTGAAGCATATAAAGTTAAACCGGTAGGAGGCAGGTAGGAGACAGGTGGAGACAGGTAGGAGGCAGGTAGGAGGCAGCAAAATTTCTGATGGACACAGATAGGAAGAAGGTAAAACCGTTTTTCCCAATTCAGGCACTCCGTCCTTACGGGGATATCACTGGAGTAATGTTACATTTGCTTATAAGTAGATACTTTTTGTTTGTTATAGTTTTAAAAAAAAAACAAACAAGAAATACATTAAAGTGAAGTTAAAAAAATACCTGCTTTATGCTAAAAATTAAAAAAAAGTAATGTTTCAATAAACTGTCTGGTCAATTTTATTGCCTATCCAACGCAAATCAAAAGCGCGTCTCACTCTCAAGTTTAATTAATTCGTGATTACAAATGATGATGAAACTTTTATTACCGAGAATTCATGTGTTACTTTATATGTTTAAAACGTATTTTTTAGCCCTAAAATGAGCAGTGATTAACTGCACTAACAAAATTTTACGGGCTATTCAAATTTAAACGTAATTTTGTATTATACGCAGTTATAATAGTTCCAAAACTCAATTATATTCGAGCGTTTTTCAGGTTGTTCAACTTCGACGCGTACAACCACCTTCTCCACGGCAGACCCAGCCCAAAGAACCTCAGTACGAACACCAGCCGGTGGCAACTGAACCCCCGCAGTTCACTCAGGAACCTCAAAATCTTAAGCTTCACGAGGGTCAATCCGCTCATTTAGAAGCTAGATTTCGCCCTATTGATGATTCATCGTTAAAAGTTGCTTGGTTACACAATGGGAGACCTCTTAAAGCTAGTAAGTGTCAGTGAAAAAACCCTGCTTTGCGACCTTATAAAAACAATAGAGACTTTTTGAAAAAAAAAAATTTCATACCGAGGGGAAGTTGGCAGGCTTTCGTGTATGTTTTCCCGCTGGCTTTTCTGCTGGCTTTCGCTTTTATGCGGTTTTTAAGCAAAAATGACAATACATATTCATGAAAATAGCTAAAACTAATGAAATATGAATTTTCTAATTAGTTTTGATATTAAAATAAATTTGATTTGAATTAAAATGCGTTTTTTTTAAACCTTTAGCATGCGTTCACACGGGCTCTCACAATTAAATACACTTTAGCATGCGTTCCTGCATGTCTTCTGCCGGTCTTCCCACTCCATATATTCCACTCGTTTTTTCAATAACCTTAATTACAACGCGTTCCGTTTAACAAATAAGGCAGCTAAAACAGGAAAGCCAGCATTTCCGGGAGCCAACTGAAAGCCAGCATGTGTTCCCGCATGTCTTCGGCATAACTATCATTACTATAACATTATTATTACTCATATAATACTAATAACTTTTAAATAAAAGTAATGTAGTCAATGAAGTGAATAAATAAAAAGCCATAAAACTACACGGCAGTTACTGCAAATTTAAAACAATGTCTAAAATTCTTAAAAGTGTTTCAAAAATACCCGCTGTGGGCGTTTGGAACGCAGTATTAGATTTTGATTTTCAATTGCAGGCTTTCTTATTTTGACATAAAAGAGAACGCTTTGAAAACGTAGAAAATAAGGTTAGAGAAGGGAACGCGTCGTAATTAAGGCTATTGGAAAAACGAGTGGAACAAATGGAGTGGGAAGACATGCGGAAACGCATGCTAAAGTTTTTTCAATTGCAAGAGCCGGCGTGAACGCATGCTAAAGAGAACCTAGTACTAGCAACGAAAAAGACAATCTAATATTTGAGCTAATCAGAAACTTAACAGAAAACTTTGTAGGAACCATTGTTTTTACTGGAGATTTCAATCTGCCAGGGGTAGATTGGTCTTCAAATAAAATAACTATAAACATGCAAAATGAAAATAATTGGTTTGAGTTTCTTATTGAGCTAGGTATGTATCAGCTTGTTTCACAATTAACTCGTGGGAATAATTATCTGGATCTTTTGTTTACAAATGATAGAGAAATTTTCAATAATCTCACTGTTGCGCCCAGTTTTTCACAATCAGATCATGACACTATTTTATCTGAAATTAATCTTAAATTATTTGACAGTCCTAAAAATAAGATTCAAAACTACATACCTGATTTTTTAAAAGCAGATTATGATATGCTAAGTTTATACTTATCTACAATCAACTGGAAAATATTATTTGAGGAATGTGGCACAGTAGAAAATGCTTGGCAGAGATTCAAGGATATTTTGTTGTTAGGAATCAATAGACATGTCCCTGGAAAAAAGTTATTTACAAACAAAAAAAAAAAATTGTACAATATCCAATACAAATAAGAAAACTACAAAATCAAAAGAAAAAACTTTGGCGCAAGCGTAATATTGATGAAAAATCAAGATCAGAGTACAAAAAAATTTGCAATGTATACAAAAATAAAGTTAGAGATTTTAACACTAATAAAGAAACAAAAATTTTAAATTCTGGGGGTTTAAACAATTTTTATAAATTTGTTAATAGTAAAATCAAAACAAAACAAACTATCCCACCAATTAAAAGTGATGATGGGACATTTGTAACTGAAGACTTTTAAAAAGTTGAACTTTTTGGAAATTATTTTGCTTCTGTTTTTACTGATGATGATAATACTTTGCCAAATTTTAATCCACCAAACATTGGAAAGTTGGACAACATGGTATTTACCACAAAAAAGGTATTTAAGGCCCTAAAAAAGCTGCCAAACAAATTGACTCAAACACCTGACTGTTTTCCAGCTTACTTTTTAAAACGCTTAGCTAAAGTTATTGCTGAACCTTTGGCAATAATCTTTCAGATGTCTTTTGATTTTGGAGAATTACCACTTGATTGGAAAATAGCTTTATTAAACTTACTGTTTAAAAAAGAAACTAAAAGCCTAAAAGAAAATTATCGTCCAATTTCACTTACATCTTTTTCTTGTAAACTAATGGAACAGCTTGTCAAAGAACTGCTTGTCTTTTTCCATAATTGATGTCATTTACTTGGATTTTGCCAAGGCCTTTGACACCGTGTCACATCAAAAATTGTTATATAAGCTAGAAAAATATGGTGTTTCTGGTAAATTTTTAAAATGGATAAAAGAATTTTTAGTTGGGCGGAATATTAAAGTTGTAATTAATAACTCAGTATCCAAATCATTTCCTGTAAGAAGTTCAGTTCCTCAGGGTTCTGTTTTAGGTCCATTTTTATTTTTAGTTTATATTAATGATATTCTTGATTGTGTTAAGTTCTCACAAATTAGACTCTTTGCAGATGATATAAAGTTGTTTGTAAAATCTTCATCTAAAGATTACCACATTCAAACCTTGAGACTTCAGCAAGATTTAGATAGAATACATAGCTGGTCACAAGACTGGCAACTGCAGTTATCTAATCACAAATGTGAAGTTCTTCATATTCGAAATCATAGCAAAGAGTTAATTTGTAAATATAAGCTTGGTAATAACGTACTTGCAACTACAGAATTGGTGCTTGACCTAGGTGTTTATATATCCTATGATATGAAATTCTCTACACACTGTGAAATCACAGCAAAAAAAGCTATGAGAGTGACATCACTAATTTTTAGAACATTCAATTCAAACTCTAGAAATAATTTTCTAAGAGCATATAAGTCCTATGTTAGACCAATTCTGGAGTATGCTAGTGCAGTTTGGAACCCTTATTTACAAAAGGATATAAACATTTTGGAAAAAGTGCAACGAAATTTCACTAGACGTTTGTTTTATAAATGCAAGTTGTTACCTGTTGGTTATGAACATAGACTGAATTACCTAGGTTTAGAAAGATTAAAGGATCGAAGAGACAAAATTGATTTATATGAGTGCTTTAAAATTATACATTGCTTAAACATTTTGCAAGCCAATGATTTTTTTAAGTTTAACCTGCAGCCCACCCGTGGTCATCCATTTAATTTGGCAATAGAAGACTGCCGAATTAATGCAAGGAAATTTTCTTTTGCAAATAGGGTTGTTACACCTTGGAACAATCTACTCCCATCTCAAGTAACTGTCGATTCTTTGGATGCATTCAAGAAAAGTTTTATAACTGACTTAAATAAGCGCTCTTTTTGAGCCTTTAAAGTCATATCAGATAGCTATGTTCATTGATAATTAGTTACAATTGTGATTCATATTGGCGGCAATTAAGTCGCAGATTTGATGTTGTTGATGAAAAAAAAGAAAAAAAATAGAAAAAGAGAAAAAAAACACAATGAAATGATGAAAACAGAAGAATTAAACTATGCATAAACTATGCTTAGTATAATATTAATTCTGTTATCTGATCATTAAAAAAAAAGTTTTTTTTAAAAACGCATTTTAATTCTAATCAAATTTATTTTAATATCAAAATTAGAAAATTCATATTTCATTAGTTTTTAGCTATTTTCATGAATACTTATTGTCATTTTTGCTTAAAAACCTCATAAAAGCGAAAGCCAGCGGGAAAGCCGGAGGGAAGACATGCGCGAAAGCATGCCAACTTCCCCGTGGTAAATTTCATTTCATTTTTAATTATCAGTTAAACGTCCATACATTGATTATCCGTGAATCATGAACTACTCCACAAATGGATTAATACCTTTTACTGAATATAGGTTTTTTACGGCCCCCTCACCGTAGTCCTAAATATAAACGTAAATATTAAGTCCTAAATATTAACACATAATATAAACGAAAATACGCTTAAAATTAAAAGTGAAAATAGTGAAAAAAGTCAATTTTGTATGAAGCTTCCCAGACTCTCTTTTTAATATCTTGTAGCGCTAGGAAAAAATACATTCTGCATAATATCTTCGGAAAGAATCTCTTCTGCAAGAATAACTTTTGCAAAAATACATTCCAGTAAAATATCTTCGGAAAAAATAACTTTTCGCCGTGCGTCGCGGAAGATATTATGCTGGAAAGTATTCTTTCCGCCCTTCAAGAAATAAACCGACGAATGAGACGCGCAGCGAAATTAAAATAAAGCAATCTTATAATTTAAAACATTGCCAACTATGCAAATTTACAAACCAAAAACAAAGTTATGAAATTTGTCATTTGATTTAATCTAAATATTTCTAAAAATAATAATGTTTTGAATAATAAAGTCTTATACATAAAAATCAGCGTGTTCCGGTGTGCACAGCGTTGATTCGTCATTTTGATGTTTCTGTTACGAATTTCCAAAAAGAATTGATGTGGAATTGTATGCTAAATTACTACACTACGCTTTAAATATAAATTAATACACTGGTAAATTTATTAAACTAAATTACTAAATGAAAAGTACACTGGTTTGTTTAATTCTAAACGTAAAATCCTCGCTTATGGACAAATTAAAAACTTAATGCTTTTAAAAACTTAAAGTATAAAATCATACAAGTGTAAAAGGCTTTAAAAGCAAATTAACACATAGTTTTAATTTAATTTATTTTTCCTGAGCCTAAGCAAAACCTTGAAATCGAGCGAAATTGTATTGTAATGCATCTTTTAATGATGCTTTATCAAAAAAATCTAATTTTTGTTATCAATGGTTTGTAATATTTTAAATAATACGATTTGTTTATTTTTATTCCACTGTGCTAAACTTTATGGTTTTCGAAAACTCAGTATAAAACATTCTTAGTTAGTTTATGCTTTAAAAATTATTCAAAACTTTGTTTTAATTAAATTTATTTTCCTAAGCCTAAGCAAAACCTAAAATCAAGCTAAATTGTATTATGATACATTATTAAATTTCTTCTTAAAAAAATGTTGATATTTTTATTATCTAGGGTAACTGACTTAATTTCGGCCACGCCTTAATTTCGGCCACCAATTTAGGGTGTTAGAAAATTGGCTTATTATTAAAACACAAAAGAACTAGCACAAAAGTAACTGGATTAATGTTGAATAAAGTGTTTTTGCAAAATTTTTTTATTTTTATTATTCTACATTATCAACATTTTCATACAAAAAGTGAATTTTTTATGATTTTCTTAATTTTTGCTTTGTGTTTAAACTGCATCAAATTTAGAACGAAGCAATATATAACCTTAAAATATCTTCTATTTAAGGCTCAAAGTTGTTAATTTTCATGTTTTGATATTTTCTTCAAAATTATTTTGCAATGCGTTTAACTAACTGCGCATTTTAAGATTCCGTTAATTTCGGCCACCTTAAAATTTAGGTGAAAGAACCTGCGTTTTTTGCTGTTTTTAAATATCATTGTACTACCGTATTTATAAAGAATTTTTTTTGCTCTTTGACTTTGTTTTGACGTTTTTTAAGCCAAAAATAAAAATTGAACAAAAAATACAAGTTATTAAAACTTGTTTTTTTAAGGTTTTGACATAATTATTAAAAGTCTTGCTAATAACTATTAAAGTTCGCAAACGGGAAAAATTAAGTTATATGTACCAAGAACAATACCTAAGGGTAAATTTGCAACGTTTAGAAATTTTTATTGTTCGTTTAAGCAATAGTTATGGCCAGTTTTTTGTAGGTGGCCGAAATAAATGGCACGCGCCTTAAATTCGGCCACTTTTAAAAAAAAGTTTAAACCTTCACTGATTTTTAAGTGTAACAGAAATATTCAAATTTTGCACTGGAATAACAAATATAGCTATTGTTTAATTTTTAGGCCAAATTTTGACTTGATTGAAAAAGCCAGAAAAAACTTATTCAAAAAAATAAAAAAAGGTGGCCGAAATTAAGTCAGTTACCCTACAGCTTTTACGTAATGTTTTAAATTGTAAAATTTTTTTATTTCCATTCCGCTGCGCGTCTCCCTCGTCGGTTTGTTTATCCAACGTTCAGCGTTAGAAGGGTGGAAAGAATACCTTCCAGCATAATATCTTCTGCGACGCATGGCGAGAAGTTATTTTTTCCGAAGATATTTTACTGGAATGTATTTTTGCAAAAGTTATTATTGCAGAAGAGATTCTTTCCGAAGATATTATGCAGAATGTATTTTTTCCGGACACCCTTGAAAACGGCTGATGAGCGCCAATCGCCATAGTCATATCCATATTCACCTTAAATAAATACATATATGTGAATACAATATTTTCCTTATCTCGTTGGAGGTGTTATACTGCACTAATACCAAATTTATTAATGATAAATTTTCATTAAACGGTATATTTTTAAGGATTGAAAATAAACCGTCACTTCTGTCCAAGCTGAAAAACCCACTTGGCGACCTTAATTAAAACAACAATCAGCCTGACGATCTTAATTTAAACAACAATCACCCCTTCAGTGATCTTAAACTTTAAAAAACCTACGCTGCCATCATAAGATAGCGATTTAATGTGCTGCAGTGACCCAGTGCCAATCAAATTTAAAAAATCTATTAAAAATAACAGTGCAAATTTCTACCAATTAACTTTTTAAACAAAAAAATCAATTTAACATTCTTTTTAAATATATTCCCTTGCTTATGTTTACATATCAACTCTTTTATTACAATCAGTATCATATTTTACTGAAATAAAAATTCATTCATTATATTTTTTTAATTAGTTAAACGTCCGTACATAGGTTTTCCATTAATACATGAACTATTGTATAAATGGACTGATACTTTTTTTGCATAGGGTTATTTTACGGTAGGTACAAGTTCCACACGTGTACCAAAATTCGATTTAACCGATTCAAAAGTAATTACAAATTGTACCAGGTGTCTGGCAGTTACAAATATACTTTTATTTTTTTATTGTAACAACCAATGTTGGTACAAGTACTAAACGTTTACCAAAAATCGGTTTGAGAATTCCACCAAACAAACATAAATAAAAAACATGTTTCTAGATCAATTTTGACTTTTCGATCTTAATTTTGGGCATGAAAAAGTGATTAAACTACCCTTTAAAAAATAAATGTTGTTTTATAGCCAAAAAATGACCTTTTTTTCAAGGTACACTTTATGCTGTTAGGAAAATTTTTTTAATAGCCCTTTAACCAATTTGAATGAATATTTGTTAGATTGCTGAAAGTCTGGTGATTCTAAAAATATTTTTACTTTTTTTTCTGGTCTTCACCAATTTTGTACAGCAACCGCCTAATATGCATCAAAATTCAGTCGTGAAAAAATTGAGATTAAAAAAATGGGATAATTTTATAAAAATGCCTCATAATACAATTTAGCTTGATTTTTAGGCTTTGCTTAGGCTTAGAAAAAATAAATCTGATTAAAAATAAGCATAAATTAACTTTTTAAACAAAGACACATTTGTTGTCCATGTTTTTGGTGGTCCATGTGATTATCAAATTTATAATTTTTATGTAAATTTTTTGATTCTCCAGACTTCAAGCAATGTTAAAACAAAGTTTTTATTTTAATTTAGCGGTTATTAAAAGTTTTTTCTTAACAGTAAAAATTGTGTACCCAAAATATTGTCATTTTTGCCTATATTTTACCCCATATTATCAAAAATCGTGTTTCAATCATTTTTTTAATGTTTAAAAACGAGATCTTCAGGTCAAAATTGACCTATAAACATGTTTTTATTTAGTAATTGTAGCGTGGAAATCTCTAATCGATTTTTGGTACACGTTTAGTACCTGCACCCTTCAGACTTCTAGCATTGTTAAAGCATAGTTTAAAATTTAATTTGTTTGTTTAGGCAGATTCTGATTTTCAGCGCGCCAGTGGTAATTTTAAGCGCGCTGAAAAATCTGAATTTCTATCATGATAGAGTGTAAATTGATTTTTAGGTTTTGCTTAGGCTTAGGAAAAACAAAAAAGTTATTTAAAACTATTTAAATGATTAAAAAAAGGCGTTTACGCTTAGTTTAAACGTGTTTAAAAAATGATTTTTCAGTGCGCTGAAAAATTAGCGCGCTGAAAATTAGAAACTGCCTTTGTTTACAAATGT
>JASAMX010020882.1:0-13800 GCA_030248175.1 Microlaimidae sp. YZB2_3 | reverse complement strand
AAATATTCTCCACAAGACAGTCGAAAGTATAAAAACTCTTCAAAATGCAAGTTGAAACGTTTTAACTTTTTTGGCTCCCCAAAACAAAGTTTTAGATTGTCCAAAAAAACCTGGATTGTTCCAAGAACGACTTTGGCTGTTTCAAAAGTATTTTGAACACTTTGGAAAAATTATGAGCAAATTTAAAATTTTCCTTTAGACTTTGATCTTTCGACTTTTTTTCTTTGAATTTTTGACTCTGTATTTTGGACTTTTTTCTTTTGACAAGGCATGAACGAGGCTCTTTTTTTTGGATTTGTTCTTTGGACATTTTAATTCAGCATGGACCACGATTTACTGTTTTTTGGCCAAAATTAGTTGTTTTTAATTACTTGAAAGTCGCGGTCTATTAAATCAGTTTTATTTACCTTTTGTAACTCCATGTTTATTAAAAACATTTTAGAAATGCTAAAATTAATTTGTTTCTTTTATGTGTGAATGTGTGAATATAAAAGCAATATACTTGTTATTTTTACCGTTTAAAGCGCTCAAATTTATTTGCTTTGTTTCCTTGTGTTTTGCTTTAGGTCATTTTTTTAAAATTATTAATAATTATTTACTTTATGTTTTATAATTATATAATAAATAGTTAATATGTTCTAGTATAATTACAAGTTTCTTTCGATCTTAGTTTTATAATTATGATGTTTTTGTTGTGTAAATCAAGCTAAGAGCTATAAAGTTGAAAAAAGGTTTGTTAATTATGCAGTTTGAAACAATTAAGAAGTAAAATCTGTTAAAGCCAAAATAATTGGCCAAAATAAACAAAAAAAACCTAGAAATTAATGCCGCTAGTGAAGTAATTAGCATTCAGCTACAGTCCGGGACAGAAATAAAGGTAGTTTTCAGACGCGTTGGGCATAAGCATATGGACGCATAAGCGTTATGGCGACGAGGTCCATAAGAAAAGGAAAATAAGAAATCTTTGTAAGTGGACTGTAGAGGTGTTTTGGCTAGCTCGTTTGTTTATATAACTCATATTTATATTTTTTTAAAATTTGTAACATAAATTTTATTTTAAACGTTAAACACTTTGTGTTTGAAAGTTTTTTATGCTTTACAAGCAATGTTTCGAATTCTTCATGTAGGGAAAACAGCAAGAGTTTTAAAACGGCATATGCGCGCATATGCGCATAGAGAAAGCGGCCGGCTATAGTTAAAATGCAAAGCTCCTATTTCCCACTGCTTCCCTTCATGCCGACATCTATAACACTTATTCCCCGCAGAGACGCGCATAACGGCTATTGCCTGCATCTGAAAAATGACCTTTATTTCTGATTGGGACCATACGCTAGTTGCCTGTTTTTTAATTTAGCAAACAAATAAGTACAGGTTTGTTTTCCTCAAATCTGACATCATATTTCTCCTTTGGGTTATAAAATACATCGTTATCTCCTTCTGAGTTAATTATCCGCTGGACCCAATCCACTAAGAGCTTTTTTTTTGAAGTTTTGATAATGCTTTGATATTTTCTTGAAAAATTTCATGGTATTTTATGTATTCCTATTGTTTCTTACTTCAAATTAAAGTTTCGTTTATTTACTGATTTTTGTAGAAATTAGTTATGTTCCCCTAAGCTGAGCTCTGAGCTCTAAACTCTGAGCTCCGCCTTCGCCATTCCGCCGTTTTTCGAAGCTCCCAATAACTGATGATTATTTCATTTTTAAGGAAATTGTATGGAAACTCATTTATTTTTTTTTATTTTATGGCGAATATTCACTTTGCAGTGGTACCCCATTTTCATAGTTTTGTTAATTTAGTAATGTCACTTTAAAAACAAATATAATTGTTTTAGCCTTTTTTTGTTATTGAGGTATATAAACTGAATGTTGTTATAAGTTAATCAAATATAGAACGGTTTTTTAGTTCTTCATGGATCAAAACATTTCACTAACAAGTTCTAATTACACGTTCACCTGTTCCAAAAAGCCCCCAAATGCTTTGTTTTACATTGTTCAAATCGGTTGGGTGCTCGCCATCGCAGCTGTGCTGCTGCTGAATTTATTTTTATTCTACGCTCTGATCAAAATTAAGTCCCTGCATCCAAACATTCGCTATGTTCTGATTAACATGTCTGCTGCCTATGTAGTTTACGGTCTCGGTTCCATATGCCATGTTGTAATCGATTTTTACTATTCAACCGTCGGATATGATCGTTTGGCTGATAACGCCTTTATCTGCATTTTGTACACCGGGCTGCACGTAAGTATTGTAACCTTACCATTGTTATAATGTTTGAAAAAAATGATGCCTTATAAATATGAATTCTAATATAAAGTCGATGAGCGATGGTGTAAGGTAACACGTCAATCAATAAGATATTGAGGCTGAAGGTTACAGATTCAAATCCTGTATCGCTCATTTTTCAGCCAAAATGTAAAAATAGCAAATTGTTTCACATTTTTTTATTAAAAAAACTCGATTTGTTGGGCCTCATATTTTTAGACGTCACAGTATTTAAAACCAAAGTTTATACATTCAATTAAAAAAATTACATCCCACAATAATATTATAAAAATATATAATATAATCAAAAACTTGCAACTGGTGTTTGAAAAATGACGGAGGATGCCATTAAAATCGCATTTTTTTTAAAACATTTTATTTAAATGATACTTTACAAAGGTATTAATTTAATAAAAATTTCAATTAATTGTGATGTTTCACTAAAAACTTAAATTTATTTAGCTCAAACTGTAATATAATATTAGAAAAATAGTTAAAAATAGTAAAACAAATGATCATGTAGCGTACCAGTTGTCGCTAACTATAAGTTCAAACTAAATAAACTAAAAAAAATAAGATTAATAAAAATTTTATATTTTAAGTTTTGTGCCCTTATGTTTAAAGTAAACACTAATCTATAAAAAACACTAGAAAACAACATCTGGTTGGTTTGTTGTTTTTTTTCTTTTGCGTTGTTTGAATAAAATTTTGTGTGTTTTTTTTGTGTGCTGTGTGTTTTGTTTGTTTGGCCCTTGTTCGTTCTCAAGAATTTACTAGTGGAGTGGGGTGTTTTTTTTTGAGACTGTATTCAGTGGCAAAGTTTAAACTGGAATACTTTAACCACAGCTAGTAATGATTTTAATAGTTTGCATGGCATATATCTTTTTTTATTTCATTTCGTGGTTCGATAAGTTATTGATAAACTTGTAATTTACGAAGACCAGTATTTTATGAAATAGGCCCCTGGTCTTTGATTAAAAATATATTTTATAGTGAATTATTTTTTTATTGTTTTTTGATTTTAAGCAGTAAAAAATCAATGTACTGTTAAAAACAATACAAAATCAAAAATAACTTTTTTTAGAAAAATTATAAAAAAATAAACGTAACCTGACTAGTTGCGTTCCATAGTATAATTCAAAACATATAAAACATTTTTTTGTATATTTTTAACATTTTATTAAATTTTAAATAATTTTTTTCGCAAGCTTGAGAAAAAAATATCATTTTACAGCATTTTTATTATTTTTTTTATTTAGCTCCCTTTCTCAACAGTCCCTGTGTATCTAAGCTTCGGTCTTGGCGTGGAAAGGTACATCGCCACAAAAAGGATTATTCCTGAAGATACGTTGATGTTAAAGGTGAAAATATTGCTAGCTGTTTCTTGGGGGTTGGCTTTTCTTAACACTGCATATTCCTTAACCAGGAAAAGGTAATTTCTATTGGACTTATGTGGTATTATTTTAACTGGACTCATTTTTCAAATGCTGTTTAAAGCACATTCTTAAAAATTATTATTATTAAAAAATTTGCTGCATTTTTGCTGCGAATTGAGTTAAATTTAATATTCTGACATCTGATAATATAATTCTAAAGTAAGACCCATTAATCACAAAAAAAGGAGGAGATATTTTAAATTTAGTAAGACAGACAACCTGCTGATCATCCTCCTAAATAAGTGGACGTTTGATAACATATTTTTTGATTTGATTGGTGAAGACAAAATTGATTTTATCAGTTTAGGTTGTTAGTTTAATTGAATTCAGAGTGGTACTTTTAAAAAAATATACCATTTTTTTATGATTTTTGCACATTTGCTTTAATTTCTGTGTGCCACAACCATATTTGCTTTAATTTCTTTGTTCTACAACCACGCCACCATGTTTTTGGTACATAAACGTCCACCAATTTAACCAATTTTAGTGTATTTTATTAGTACAATATTTAATTGTAGTTATATTTTCGTAGTAATGATCTATATTAGAAATTTAAAAATTTTATTTGATTTTAAAATATGTTTGCTGTTTAAGTGTTCTTTAATTATTATGTAAAAAAATAACAGCAGAACAATAAAACTTTTATTTATTTAACTCTGTCTATTTAATGGTTTTGTAAAAGCGGATTTTGTAAAAAAATCTGGGTGGATTTTTTAGTTCTAAACAATATATTATATTACGATATTATATTACGCTGACGTTTCAACTTCTTAAATCATACGTTTATTTTTGGTATAAAAAATTTTTGATGTTGTAAGCAAAAATATATAATACTATATATTATATTAAGAAAAAATATGTCACTCCCTACTAGAAGTAAAAATATTTTGTGCCATTTTTGAGCACTGCCATTAATTGTCATGCACAAAAAATGGCAAAACAACTGTCATTAATTGGGAAAGTGTCGTATAAATGGGCACTGTCTAAAAACTAGCAGTATTTTCGCGAAACCAGACACAACCAGCCAATCACAGCAAACCAAAGGTTACAAATTTAAATACCCACCGAGTTAATGTTTCAACGTATCTTAATATATTTTTAGAAGCAGATTCACTTGTCGTCCGGACGGTCTTCACCTAACTCCGTTCAGACGACTAATCCGAGCTCTCTTTTTTTTGGGAAGAGTGGCTTTTTTTGGGGTGCATACTGCATAACCGGGTTTTGATCAAAAACCGCAGCTACCCCAATTTTTTTTGACTTATGTTATTAACTTTGCAAGTTCAATTTAAAAAGTTTCTTTCAGTGGCCAGTGTTTTAAATTAAAAATTTAACAGCGGTAATCAAAAAAGCTTAAAACGAGATCTAATTTTAAATACTGAATTTTTAAGGGCTTGCTATGAATTTAAAAATGTGTTTTTTTAAGAAACATTATGCATGAAAAAACGGCTTATAATGTCTTGTATTTTTTTGCTGCTTTAAAAAGAAAAACCTCATTAAAATTTAACTTAATCGAAGGCAAAAGTTTACAACTACAATTGTACTTTTGAGAATTTTTAACGACTCTACCTCACCATAAAATTGGGGTAACTACGGTTTTCGATCAAATAACCGTTTTATGCATTTCAAAATTGAGCCGAACTCTTGTTATTTAGGAAGGGCTCGGATTTTTTAATCGTCTAAACGGTTTTAGGTTAAAACCGTCCTGACGACAGGTGACTCAGCTTCTAAAAATAAATTAAGATACGTTGAAACATTAACTTGGTGGGTGTTTAAATTCGTATTTTGATTTGCTGTGACTGGCTGGTTGTGTCTGGTTTCGCAAAAATACTGCTAGTTTTAAGGCAGTGCCCATTTACACGACACTTGCCTAATTAATGGCAGTTGTTTTGCCATTTTTTGTGCATGACAATTAATGGCAGTGCTCAAAAAATGGCACAAAATATTTTCACTTCTAGTAGGGAGTGACATATTTTTCCTTAATATAATATATAGTATTATATATTTTTGCTGTAAGTAGGAAACTTAGAGCAGTTAAATTTTGCAAACTTTGAGCTGTGAAAGAAAAAATTTAAATTTAAAACAAAAATAAATGGCTTAAATTTAGGTTTAGACTTACGCTAAAGTTTACATTTAAGCGATTTTAATGTTTTGATTTCAAGTTCAAGCCTTAAATTTCTTAATTTGCAAATTCAATTTAGTTTGGAAGAGTTAGAAAACAAGGAGCCAATGTGTTTCTGTCCGACTTTTGTAACGACGTCTGTATCCAGAATAATCTTTATAATGCTGGGCTACGGGTTTTTTGAGATGGTCATTATCAGTTTGTACTTGTTCGTCTTGCGTAAATGTCATCGCAAAGTCCACATTTTCGGTATAAACACCACTGCGTACTCAATTGTGGAACGCTTTCAGGTGAATGTCATATCACAGTAAGGATGGGGTGCCTAAATTGGGAAAAGACGTTTTTAGCTGCCTTTTACATACCTGCCTTCATTTTACTTTTTCCTGTCTTTTTGCACCTGTTTTACCTGTTTCCACTCTGCCTCCTACCGGTCTTCTAAGTTTTATATAGGAGGAGGGGCCGTACCTGCTATCTGCCTCCATGATAGTTGTACCTGCCTCTCTTATACCTCCTACCTCCCTCTGAGATAGTTTTACGTCCCTCCTACTTGCCTCCACCCTGCCACCTAGCTGCCTTCAAGGCAGTTTCCATCCTGGGTCTACACCCCTAGAAAGCCAGCGAGTATAAAAGGAGCGATTAAGGCCTCCCGGCCAGAATTCAAGATGCAATTTATCCCGAGTAATCAAACATTCACAACCCCCCTCCCCCTTCCGTAGCTGCCAAAAGTCAAAACTATGCTCACCTCGAGTTGAATAAACTATTTTTCATCTAAAAGTATCATAAGTGAGTTATTTGAACAATAATGCTAATTAAAAATAATAAAACGACTTTTGGTTTCAAAGTGCTGTGAGTATGGAGTTTTACTTTTGTTTGTTTCTTTTTTTCTTTAAAGGTGTGGCGAGGAGTCAAACTTTTTGTCTTATATTTTGATATTTTGTTGCGAAAACCTTACCCCTGCCCCAATATCCCACAAAATTTTTTCAACAAAATTTCTCCAGTGGTTCAGGAGTTATGACCCCCCCCCTCCCCAAAAAAAATGGCATTTATATACAATTCTGTACATGAAAGATTAATCAATGAGTATAAAGATTTAATTTACAAAGTATGCATTTGTAGAAAGCGTCTACTTTCTACTTTAATTTGATACATTGATCGTTATTATTGGTGGAGTATTTGTCGAGATACTGCGTTTTTCGTACCAAAACCTTCGATTTCTTCGCTAAAACACGAAGTGAAGGAAAAAATGGTTGGGCAAATTTTCGTAAACTTAACGAAAAAATCGCCTGTTTTTTGTATGGGAAACGCTATATTTCGACAAATATTGCAACAATTTTAACGATAAAGATATCAAATGAAAGTAGAAAGTTGCTTCCTTCTTTTAGTGCATAATTTGAAACGTAATTTGTTTTACCCATTGAACAATCTTTGACGTAAGGAATTGTCGAAAAACTCCATTTTGGGGGGTCATAACTCCTGAACCACTGGAGATAATTTGTTGAAAACATTTTGTGAGCTATTGGGGACAAAGTTAAGATTTTCACAAAAAAATATAAAAATCGAAGACAAAAAGTTTGACTCCGCACCGCACCTTTAAGCATTAGAAAATACTGTGTTTTTTTTGTTTTTTTTTTTGAAGTATTTTTTAAGTTTTTAATTGCTTAACATTAAAATAATCTTATTTTTACTATTTCATATGAAAATTTTGTGAAGTTTATTATGCAGTAAGCGTGATTTTTTTAATAAAAGATGTTGGCTATATGTTTTGTTGCTTTAGATATTCATTTCAAAAACATATTCTTGATACACAATCACTTTTGATGACATATAAAGTTAAAAACTGTAATACAGTACAGAAGTAACTTTAAAACTGTAAAATTAACTCTAAAATAAAATTTTTGTAAAAAATTAAATTATATCACATGCAATAAATGTCAAAAACGTTTTTTTGTTGAGGTTTTTTACTGTAACTTAACAGTGCAATGCTAAGAATTACCTTAAAAAAGATTTGATATTTAAAATTTACGAATATCTATATTTGTCGATTTGGTAAAAAGCTTAAGTGTTTTAGTACTAAGTCTGTTTTGGGCTTAGTACTAAAGCTAAGGCTAAACAATTTTTGGACCTTTAGTACTAAAGCTAAGGCGCGGCTACAATGAAATTTCCCAGCAATGCACAAACATACCTTAATTAATAAATTTTTCAATTTTCAAAGAAATCGGCAAACTTTTTTATGTGCATTCTCAGTTATTTAAAAATATTTTTATTTTTAATTTAAAAGAAAAACTTTCTTTCCCGTACAGTGAAAAGGTTGATTAGACAACAACCGTGTATTCTGTGATTTAAAAAGTTTTTTGCGGCAATATCATAATTTCAAGCTAACTATCAATCTACACATCTAAGAACCTATTGATATGGTTCTTATACATTGGATCTTTTCTTTTAAGATATATAATAACTGAAAGATTTTTGAGAAAGATTTTTTTAAAAAATCAATCATTAATATTTATTAATGAATTGTTTAATTATAATGATTTTGTTTCAATGCAAACGTCTAAAAACAAATAATAATTCATCATGATAATGTGGTTGACAACGCAAAAACGCATAGAGGTGTGATTAGAATCTTGTAACTTAGAACAGCAAAATAGATAAGTTAGAGAGACACAAATATAAAACCATATTTGATTTAAACTTAGATTTGGGCTTGGATTTTAAACACTTTAAATGTACAGCTTAGAATTTGCGGCCTACCGATCGAAGTGCCCAATTTTTGGCAAAATGTTTTGGCCATTTTAACTATTTAATTTAAATAGTTAGCTCAAATTTTAATAAACACAATTCATTTATTCTAGGATAGTAAGAAATATTTAATGTTAAGCTTAATTGCTTTGTAAACTGTTTTACTGTGACAAAAAGCATAATTTCAGATGTATGAAACTATTAGAACAACCAAAATCTTACTACCATCTATGATTATTCACGGTATTTACATGACTGTCGCTCTGTCAACCAGCATATTTGGAATGTTGTATACGGTAACCTTATTTTAATTATATAAAACATAAACGTGTTTACTGTGAAAACTCAGCTAGAAATTAATTTTTAATTCAACGCCTCCACTAGCAATTATTAGTCGTTTTTCAAAAAAAAATCGTTTTTTTAGTACTGATTGTCTAAATAAAAATATATAACGTGTTCAAAAGCATTGATCTACTGTTTTTAAAACAAATTTTTATGTAATTATACTAACGTGAACAGCGAGATTATTAAAAATGGAAAAACTATGAGTTTATTTACATTTTTTGTTATTGATTGCTTAATTTTAAGCTTAAATTGTTATTTAATGATTTTTTGATGCGCAGTATTTTTAATAACATTATAGGTTTTTTTAAACATTATAATATATTTTTTGTGTAATAGACATTAGATGTTGTTTTTCTATAAAGAACCATTTAACAATTTGTAATTTAACAATATGTAACCATTTAACAATTGTGTTGTAAAAACTTACTTTTACCTTTACTTAAACTAATAAAAGTAATAAATTTTATAATACGTTTACTTTTACTTTTACATGAGTTTTGAAATTTCAATTACTTTTACTTTTACTCTTACTCGACTTTTGAAATTTCGATTACTTTTGCTTTTACTCTTGCACAGATTCTTTCCTAAAAAATAAAAAACCTAAATAAAAATACAGAACAAATTATTTCTCAGCCAATATGGCTGACACGGGCTACTAGTTTTAGAAATTGTTTACTAAAGTAATCGTTTCATTATTATGCCAAACTCTGCGCTTATACATAAGAACTGTAATGAGAAGAGAGAAAAAAGCGTTATGTTAGAAAGAAACTGTTAATAATAAATAAAAAATCCATTAAAAAGTAAAATTTTTTAAATTATAGTTTTAGTTCTATTTTTTTTAAATTTTAGCTAAAACACGATGACATATCTGCAGTGACAACTGGTAACGCCTGGTTTCTTTTGAGTAGCATTCATCCAATTCTTCATCCTATAATTTGTTTTAAACAAAGTACTTTACTCCGTGGAAAAGTAAGTGGTTTACTTTACAAATTTTACAAATACAATATTTTTTTCTTGAAATATCTAAAGCTTTGAAACTATAATTAAAAATAAATACAACCCAGGGGCCTACTTCATAAAAACGTTTGTAATTTTCAATTTAAAAATCTCCGCCTATTTTTTGTAAATTGCATGATATAGGATATACAGGAATATGCAGGAATATGATCAGTCAGCGGAGGGAACATGACGTGGCTGGGACTAATCAGAGCACTGCGCCGAGATACTTCAAGTCAAGTCAAAGTCAAAGTGATTTATTCTAGCAAATACAACAATAATTTAATACAAACCAGCGAACCGATTACGATCGCTATTACTCAAGAAAACAGAAACATAGTTTATTGCTAGAATATGATTCAAAGGCTACATGGTAGCCCTAATATGAACCATATCTGATACTTATTTTAAATACAGCTAACGAAGTGGCTGATACCTGTTCTGAAGTTAAATTGTTCCAATTTGACACAATCCTATTACTAAAGTAAAATTTTCTGACATTTACTCTACTTTTTTGAACTTTTAGCTTGAATACATGTCCTCTTGTAGAATTGGTATTAAAAGTAAAAATATCACTAGGTTTAATGCGCGTTTTATTATGAATGATTTTGTAACATTCTGTCAAATCAAAAAAAGTCGACGTTCAGATAATTTTGGCAACTTTAAAACTTTTAATCTTTCTTCGTAATTAACATATGGAATATGACACCGTTTAAACAATCGTCTAGTAAAATTTTTTTGTACTCTTTCAATTATGTTTATGTCTTTAAGTAAATATGGATTTCAAACAACACTACAATACTCCAGAGTGGGCCTTACATAAACTGTAAACGCTCGTAACAAGTTTTCCAAAGATTTTGATGAAAATGTTCTAAATATTAATGCTGATAATCTTAATGCTTTTTTTGATATGATTTTACAGTGCTCAGAAAATTTTAAATTATCTGTCATATAAACACCTAAATCTTTCACTAATTTTGAGTATTTAAGAGTGTTTCCTTTAATTTTGTATGCGAACCTATCTGATTTTTGTGTTAAAATTATTTGCAAAATTTCGCATTTTTGTTCTGATAATTCCATCTGTCAGTTGTTTGACCATTCAGAAATCCTATCTAAATCCTTTTTTAGTTCTTCAGTTTTTCGATTTTATTTGCAGAAAAATAACTTGTAAAAATTTTTGCGTCATCCGCAAAAAGATTAATCTGACTATTGTGAATGCACTCAGTTAGGTCGTTAATATAGATCAGAAAAAGAATAATCTGACTATTGTGAATGCACTCAGTTAGGTCGTTAATATAGATCAAAAAAATTTTACTAGACGATTGTTTAAACGGTGTCATATTCCATATGTTAATTACGAAGAAAGATTAAAAGTTTTAAAGTTGCCAAAATTATCTGAACGTCGACTTTTTTTGATTTGACAGAATGTTACAAAATCATTCACAATAAAACGCGCATTAAGCCTAGTGATATTTTTACTTTTAATGCCAATTCTACAAGAGGACATGTATTCCAGCTAAAAATTCAAAAAAAGTAGAGTAAATGTCAGAAAATTTTACTTTAGTAATAGGATTGTGTCAAATTGGAACATTTTAATTTCAGAACAGGTATCAGCCACTTCGTTAGCGTAATTAAAACAAGTATCAAATACACTGTTTTCATTAGGGCTACCATGTAGCCTTTGAATCATATTCTAGCAATAAACTATGTTGCTGTTTTCTGGAGTAATAGCGATCGTAATCGCTTCGCTGGTTTGTATTAAATTATTGTTGTATCTGCTAGAATAAATCACTTTGACTTTGACTTTGACTTGACTTGAAGTATCTCGGCGCAGTGCTCTGATTAGTCCCAGCCACGTCATGTTCCCTCCGCTGACTGATCATATTCCTGCATATTCCTGTATATCCTATATTATGAATTTACAAAAAATAGGCGGAGATTTTTAAATTGAAAATTACAAACGTTTTTATGAAGTAGGCCCCTGGGTTGTATTTATTTTTAATTATAGTTTCAATGCTCTAGATATTTCAAGAAAAATATTGTATTTGTAAAATTTGTAAAATAAGAATGATTTACTTTTCCACGGAGTAAAGTACTTTGTTTAAAGACAAAATATAGGACGGGAAGAATTGGATGAGTGATTTTTAAAAGAAACCAGGCGTTACCAGTTGTCACTGCAGATATGTCATCGTGTTTTAGCTAAAATTTAAAAAAATAGAACTAAAACTATAATTTAAAAAATTTTACTTTTTAATGGATTTTTTATTTATTATTAACAGTTTCTTTCTAACATAACGCTTTTTTCTCTCTTCTCATTACAGTTCTTATGTATAAGCGCAGAGTTTGGCATAATAATGAAACGATTACTTTAGTAAACAATTTCTAAAACTAGTAGCCCGTGTCAGCCATATTGGCTGAGAAATAATTTGTTCGTACTTTTCATTGGTTCTATTTTTTAGGAAAATAATCTGTGCAAGAGTAAAAGCAAGTAATTGAAATTTCAAAAGTCGAGTAAGAGTAAAAGTAAAAGTAATTGAAATTTCAAAACTCATGTAAAGAAAAGGAAACGTATTATAAAATTTATTACTTTTAATTAGTTTAAGTAAAGGTAAAAGTAAGTTTTTACAACACAATTGTTAAATGGTTACATTGTTGTTAAATTACAAATTGTTAAATGGTTCTTTATAAAAAACAACATCTAATGTCTATTACACAAAAAATATATTATAATGTTTAAAAAAACCTATAATGTTATTAAAAATACTGCGCATCAAAAAATCATTAAATAACAATTTAAGTTTAAAATTAAGCAATCAATAACAAAAAAATGATAACTCAAACTCATTTTCCATTTTTAATAATATCGCTGTTCACGTTAGTATAATTACATAAAAATTTGTTTAAAAACAGTAGATCAACGCTTTGAACACGTTATATATTTTTATTTATAAAATCAATCAGTACTAAAAAAACAATTTTTTTGAAAAACGACTAATAAATTGGCTGTGGAAGCATTGAATTAAAAATTAATTTCTAGCTAGTTTTTACAGAAACACGTTTATGTTTTATATAAACAAAATAAGGTTACCGTATACAACATTCCAGATATGCTGGTTGACAGAGCGACAGTCATGTAAATACCGTGAATAATCATAGATGGTAGTAAGATCTTGGTTGTTGTAAATAGTTTCATACATCTAAAATTATGCTTTTTGTCACAGTAAAACATTTTACAAAGCAATTAAGCTTTGACATTGAGATCTTTTCTTACTATTCTAGAATAAATGAATTGTGCTTATTAAAATTTGAGCTAACTATTTAAATTAAATAGTTAAAATGGCCAAAACATTTTGCCAAAATTTGGCACTCTCGATCGGTAGGCCGCAAACTCTAAGCTCTACATTTAGAAAAGTGTTTTAAAATCCAAGCCAAATCTAAGTTTAAATCAAATTTCTTTTTATATTGTTGTCTCTTGTAACTTTATCTATTTTGCTGTTCTAAGTTACAGGATTCGTAATCACTCTAATTTGTGTTTTTTCGTTGTCAACCACATTATCATGATGAATTATTATTTGTTTTCAGACGTTTGCATTGAAACAAAATCATTATAATTAAACAATTCATTAATAAATATTAATGATTGATTTTTTAAAAAAATCTTTCTCAAAAATCTTTCAGTTATTATATATCTTAAAAGAAAAGAATCCATGTATTAAAACCATATCAATAGGTTCTTAGATGTGTAGATTGATAGTTAGCTTGAAATTATGATATTGCCGCAAAAAACTTTTTAAATCACAGAATACACGGTTGTTGTTTAATCAACCTTTTCACTGTACGGGAAAGTAAATTTTTCTTTTACATTAAGTATATGTAAACTGACCAAGTAATACCAACATA